>JBBPQR010000080.1:0-20751 GCA_038092615.1 Boletus sphaerocystis | reverse complement strand
AATCGCACGCAATGCGGTCGAAGCTACTCTCCCTTCATCTAGTGTTAACGGTTTTGAACTCGCACATGAGCCTTCTCGTTGATCCTCTGGCAGTTATCTACTCGAGTTCTTCGCACGAAGCGACCACATTCATACAAGCAATCAATCAATATCTCTGCTTGACCTTGAGTAGAAATGCTGTAAGCCCAGTTCCGCAGGTGTTTGATGCGAGCGTAGAGATTTTCTGGCGGGTAATGTCTGGTATGCGGACTAAGCTCAAGGTACGCATCCAAAGGGACCATTAACGTTGAGTTGACATTTTGTGTCATAACCAGAAAGAGATCGAAGTTCTTTTGCATGAGATCTTTATTCCCATTCTAGAAATGCGGACGTCGACTCTCAAGCAGAAGGCCGTCATTCTCGCAATGTTGTCAAAACTCTGCCAGGATCCACAGGCATTGGTAGAATTGTACCTTAACTATGACTGTGACAGCGACGCTGCGGATAACATCTACGAACAGTAAGTCAGGGTCTCTGTTACATTTATCTCCAACTAAGCAACCCACCTAGTCTGATGAACATCATTTCGAAAGTTGCGACTTTGCCGTATAACACATTGCAATCCAAAAATGTTGAACCTGCTAGCCCTGCAGTCAACCCACAGACAAGGGCACATGGTTCTTCATCACACTCCTCTGGAGTGATATCCATTTCTGGCACAATAGATACGTCCACTATCGGTCTTTCCGAAGGACAGTTGCGGAGACAGGGAATCGAATGTCTCGTGTCTGTGCTTAGGTCACTAGTGACCTGGGGCACAACTTCGGGAAAAACGCCTGCAGATCATAGTAGCGATTCCGGAGCTCGCAGTCAAACAGCAGAGGAGACAGGGCATGATTCCATGACCCCGGATCCATCCCTCGACAGATTAGCGACATCAGCTGGAAGTGTTGAGGCCCTCCGACAACCGACACCTGATATTGTGGATGACCCAACCAGGTTCGAAAATGCAAAGCAAAAGAAGACAACCTTACTCGAAGGAATTAAGAAATTCAATTTCAAGCCCAAACGTGTAAGTTCTATGCATTGGCCGGAAGCCTATTGTTAATTTTGTGTGTACAGGGTATCCAATTCCTTCAGGAAACCGGTTTCATCCCCAGCTCATCGCCGCAGGATATTGCACATTTCCTTCTGACTACTGATGGTTTGAGTAAGGCTATGATAGGAGAGTACCTGGGCGAGGGGTATGTGACAAATGGACCTCTATCTTTGCTTCCCTGATTTTTGTATTGCAGTGATGATGTCAACGTAGCCATCATGCATGCATTCGTTGATCATCTTGACTTTCGCAATTTGAGGTTTATCGATGCCCTGCGACTGTTTCTGCAAGCATTCCGACTTCCTGGAGAGTCTCAGAAGATAGATCGCTTCATGCTCAAGTTTGCTGAAAGGTACATTGCAGGAAACTCGCAAACTCCCTTCAAGAACGCAGGTTGGTGTGTCCAAGATACTTGTTGACTGTGTTTGACACCCAACGCCCCGGGAATAGATACCGCTTACGTGCTCTCGTATTCCACGATTATGCTCAACACCGATGCTCACAACCCACAGATCAAGAATCGTATGACTAAGTCAGACTTTACTCGAAACAATCGAGGAATCAATGATGGTGAAGACCTTCCGGAGGAATTCCTGTCCAACATCTTTGATGAGATTCAACACAATGAGATTCGCATGAAAGACGAAATAGATGCTGCTGTCAACCTTCCGACTGCAGGACCCGGCCTTGCCAATGTCCTCGCCAGCGTTGGCAGGGACCTTCAAAAGGAAGCATATATGCTTCAATCCAGTAGCATAGCTAACAAGACAGAGGTTTGGAAGGTTCATCAGCCCATATAAACCTCTCGTTTACACGTTATTACCAGGCTCTCTTCAGAACGTTGATGCGCACTCAGCGTCGATCTCATGCGGGAGAACAATTTTTTAGCGCCTCCCACTTTGTCCATGTGCGACCAATGTTCGAGGTCGCCTGGATACCCTTCCTTGCGGGACTATCAGGACCCCTCCAAAATACGGATGATTTAGAGGTCGTTGACTTGTGCCTCGATGGGTTCAAGAATGCAATCCGTATTGTCTGCTTCTTTGATTTGGAACTGGAACGCAATGCTTTCGTAACAACCCTGGCAAAGCTCACTTTCCTCAGTAACCTTGGAGAGATGAAGACAAAGAACATGGAGGCCATCAAGACCCTTTTAGATATCGCGGTAAGCGAAGGCAATAACCTGAAAGGATCCTGGCGCGAGGTTTTATCGTGTGTGAGTCAACTGGAACACATGCAATTGATAAGTAGTGGCGTCGAAGTTCCCGATGCCGGAAAGAAAGGGTCAGATATTCTCGATGAAGTGGCGTGTGGATACTAAATGTTGGTCCCAGCCGCCTCAAGAAACTGCCAAACGAAGACCTTGCAAACGAAAGTCGTTCGACGCATATTACCGTGGCGGCCGACATGGTCTTCTCTCTCAGCCATCATCTTTCTGGCGTAGGTTTTTCATCCCAGAACCTTAGAAGTGTTCAAATCGTTTGCAGATTGCAATTGTTGACTTTGTCCGGGCGCTCTGTGACGTTTCCTGGCAGGAAATCCAATCTTCTGGCCTCTCACAGCATCCGCGCCTCTTCAGCCTACAAAAGCTGGTTGAAATATCCTATTACAACATGAACCGTATTCGACTAGAGTGGTCCAATCTTTGGGACATCTTAGGAGAACATTTCAACCAAGTATGTTTTGTTGATTGTCCCCGATTGTCACTTATTGGTGGGTAGGTCTGCTGTCACAGCAATCCTCATGTCGGATTTTTCGCTTTGGACTCTCTACGACAGCTATCTATGCGTTTCCTCGAGAAAGAGGAATTGCCACATTTCAAGTTCCAAAAAGACTTCCTCAAGCCATTTGAATATACCATGATGCATAATGCCAATCCAGATGTTCGAGATATGGTAAGATACCCCTGTCGTTCCCTAGTGGCCTGGTCCTACGCGTTGGTTGGCAGGTCCTACGATGCCTTCAGCAAATGATACAGGCACGAGTTGAGAATATGCGATCGGGGTGGCGAACTATGTTTGGTGTTTTTTCTGCTGCCTCAAAAGTGCTCACAGGTACGAGCTTCCTGGCCTAAGCGGGTCACTCGGAGACTGATCTCTCCTCAGAACGAATTGCCAATTCCGCGTTTGAAATAGTGAGCCGGCTGAACAAAGACCATTTTGCTGCAATCGTCCGCCACGGCTCGTTTGCAGACCTAACTGTCTGCATCACGGAATTTTGTAAAGTGAGCAAGTACCAGAAGCTCAGCCTGCTCGCTATCGCGATGCTCCGTGGTGTCATCCCAGTCATACTCAACTCTCCGGAGTGCGCGCTCGGCCTCGAAGGACATTCACCTAACGAAGACGGGATGATACGTTTTTGGTTCCCGGTATTGTTCGGTTTCTATGATATTATAATGAACGGGGAAGATTTAGAAGTACGACGATTGTGAGACATTTACCTTGGGACCCTCAATCTCTGTCGTATTAAACTCCCACTTTCTAGGGCGTTGGATTCACTCTTCACGACGTTGAAGACTCATGGGGGCTCCTTCCCTATTGAATTCTGGGACAACGTTTGCCAAGAGCTCCTCTTCCCTATATTTGCTATCCTGAAGTCGAGCCAAGACTTATCACAGTTCAGCACACAAGAGGATATGAGCGTCTGGTTATCAACAACCATGATCCAGGCACTCCGCGATCTTGTTGATCTCTTTACATTCTACTACGAAGTTCTGGAGCGTTTTCTTGATGGGCTGTTAGATTTGTTGTGTGTCTGCATCTGTCAAGGTTGGTCCACGACTTCCTCAGTCCTCTGTATTCTGACGCTCGTAATAGAAAATGATACACTTGCGCGCATTGGAACATCATGTCTACAACAATTCTTGGAGGACAACGCGAAAAAGTTGAGTTCCACGCGATGGGAGCGAGTGACCTCTACCTTCGTCAAATTATTTCGGACGACTACACCTCATCAGCTGTTTGATGAAAGTTTACGAGTGGAGATCGACGGCAGTGCCGCCGACTTTGATACTCCCGGTGAGCGACCTCATTCCTTCGTTGATGTATGCTCATGCGAGAGAAGTAGACTCTACCGGGCAAGCCATTTTGCCTGCACCCCTTTCTCCCACCAGTGAACGCTCGTCAAGTGAGGCGAAACCATCACTTGGTAGTCGTCGTCGGGTCTTCAAGCAAATCATTGTCAAATGTGTTCTCCAACTGTTTCTGATCGAAGCTACCAATGACTTGCTTCGCAATGACGTCGTTTATCATGCAATGCCTCCTGATCAATTACTCAAACTGATGGGCGTGCTGGATCACAGCTATCAATTCGCGCGTATGTTCAACGACGACAAGGAGCTTCGCACCGGGTTGTGGAAAGTTGGTGAGTCTGCTTTGAGCTTGACATGTCTCCACGCACAAGTTAAGATCTGCCAAGGCTTTATGAAGCATTTGCCTAATCTCTTGAAACAAGAATCGAGCAGTGCTGCAACATTGGTACACGTGCTACTCAGAATGTATTTCGACGAGCGGGTGGAACATCAGTCAATGAGGTCCCAAATAGCTGAACGATTCTTGCCGTAGGTTTTGCCATTCCATTTGATGTAACAGCTGATGAGACCAATGCAGGCTCAGTTTGAACGTCTTGTCGGACTATACCAAATTGCGAGCCGATACGCAAGCCAAGAACATTGCTGCCTGGACGCCTGTCGTGACCCAGATCCTCGATGGGTTTTGTCGTTTCGACGATAAAACAGTAGGTCATAGGATTGCTTCTGGTCTACACGATATTGACGGAGTGGTTAGTTCGTCAAATATCTGCCTGTCATCTACCCTTTGTGTACAGGTCTACTCGCGCGCGATATCGCCCCTGAAATAAGGCTGGGTCTGAAGGGTTACTTTGAGCGAGTTGGGTACACTCATGGCATGATGGAATCATCAGAAGGCTGCTAGCAGTCTTCAACCTCTATCATTGTTGCACTTCCACTTTTTTGTTCATATATTCCGTCCAATTATCAGCCAAGTTAGATGGGTGTAAGACAATGAAATGGAGGCAAGAACAAGTGCTAATATCCTGTATATCCGTTCTGAAACCCAGGATTCGGTTGAATACCCCAACCAGTGGACTGTGGAACCCATCCTGTCGGTTGAGCTGGTAATAATGTCAACAAACTCGATCGGGGGGGTTGACCAATCTGCATTACTCACGATTGACTCGAAGTGCATCATATTTATCTGTCAGAAATTATAGGGCAGACCGGAAGGGGCGAAGTAGCTACACTCACCTGCCTGCTGGGGTGCTGCATGTTCGTTGCCCGATGCAAATGTTCCAGATTTCATTTGAGCAAAGATATTTGCAGGAGACGTGTTTGAACCTGAATTGTTGTTCGACGGTGCTGGGGATGGAGTGGATACGACATTGTTAAACGGTGATTGACCAAATGGCGAAAAACCGGTCGGGTCTGCGGTACACCATTAATAAACAAATGTGATGTCCCAACTATACGCACTAGTTTGCACCGGTGCCACTGCTGTGTTGGGGAAGGCAGATGTCGGTGGTGTGAAGCCACCAAACGGCCCACTACTGACACCGGTGGGTTGAGTCAAAATGGAACCAGCTATAGGGAATCCAGTAGGTTGTGAATTAATTATCTGGGGATTACCAGGGAACCCGGTAACTTGGGGCTGCAGGAAAGATGGTTGTGCAGATTGAGGTTGGGATTGGAAAGGTGATGCATTAGAAAGATGTGTTGGAACAAAGCCGTTAAACCCAGTTTGAGTAGGTATCAAAGGCTGCAATAGACCCTGATTAGCAGGTACTGGTGCATAGGGTCCCCGTGGGCCATTCTGTTGGGGAAGTGGGAGCATCCCAGACTGTTGATTCTGAAAATGCTGGCCGATGGAGGAGGGAGACGATCCCATACCAAGCCCATTATTGTAGCCTGGTGGTGGCGAAACAGCTGGCGGAGAGGTGACAAGAGGCACAGATACAGAGGGAGAGGTCAGAGGAGGAGGCACGACCCGATCTGTCTTGAGTTGGCTAAGACGCGCCAGTTGCTCGAATACACCAGCTTCCGTAGTCTTTGCAAGTGAACTAGGGCCAGCGGCCATGCCTTCTTTGCTTTCTTGGGACGGCACTGGGGGTGCGGGGAGAGGTGCCGCAGCTGTTTGGGGCGCTGGAGGCACCGACGCCGCCCTCGGCGGAGACACATCGTTCGGAACGGGGGGCTTCGAACCTGGCCTGTTCGTCCACGCGTCATCGTCAAAGCCAGAGACAGATGCCATTGCAGAACTGGACCGCAGTGGGGGTTGCACGGGAGAGGCTGTGGCTGGGCTGCTCGTACGAACGAGCGGGGAACCAGAACGTTTGATTTGCTCAGATGCAGTCCCAATGGCATCCAAATCAACGGTAGATCGAGGTAGACTCTTGCTGGGCTGAGGTCTACCGCGGCGCTGCGTATTATTTTTCAAGACACCGCCCGGTCCTGCGAAGAGATTCGGGGCCGGATTAACAGGCTTCTTCGCGTTTTCCTCCTCCTGCAGTCGTATTGTAAGTTCTTCATCACTAGCTTGATAGCCCGGAGGCGGAGCTTGGGGTTTAGCATGCTTCTGTTGGATGACCTTGTTTACGCGAATAATATCACCCTCTCGAAGGCCGAGCGAACGCATAGTAGATTCCGTGATATCTGGAAGCAGGTTCTCGTCGATTTTGTCCCTCTCAAACGAATGTGCGTAGCGTGTACAGTCATCAAGGTCACAGCCAGCGGACAAGAAGAATTCGAACCAGTCAATTTGAGGACCCTTTTTCTGCGACTCGCGCTTTGTAGCCTCGATCGGACGCTTAAGAGCCAACGGTTGATCGTCGTCGTCGTTAGAAGTTCGCGAAGGAACGGCTGTACTCGAAGAACTGGATGACTTCCTCTTCATCAAACGATCCACATATCGCATGTCTTCAACGGACATCTTTTCAGACGGAACCTCAATGACAACACCATTGACTTTGTGTAATCTGAGCTTTCCGTTAGTGTATCCAAGAAGTGCGGCTTCAACGCGGAACTGTCCACTTCGGTCATGCCAGATCCTTGTGGACTCCGGAGGAGGTGCATCTAGTTGAGTGAGTCAGGTAGGTTCGGCACTTCAAGACAAGAACGTACTCTTATGATCACTGGACGTGCGTGTAGATGCAGAGTCCCGTGATGGATTGCTCGCCGAAGACCGCGAGCGCCTGCACATCACAGTTAGAGGTCACCGGAGACGAGAATGAACTATCGTACGTGGATGTACTCTGCTCATTCTCAGCCTTTTGCTGCGCACGCTTAGTTTCCTCCTGCCGTTGCTTTCTCAAGACTTCCACCGCCGCGGCAGCCTGTTCTTTTTCTTGACGTTTCTTTTGCGCTTCTGCTGCAGCCCTAGCGCGTTCCTGTTCGGCCTTCTTACGCTCCCTGTCAGCAAGCTCTCGGGCTTCACGTTCCCTCTTCTCGGCCTCCTCACGTGCTCGCTCCCCTTGCACCCGATCATCAACATCTTCAGGCTTGGTGGGAATCGAAGAACCTAAAGACTGGGAAACCGTCGCACGAAATCATCATATAATGGCACGGCAATGCCTACCTCTAGATAGGATGCGGGCACGACCCCTTCGCCACCGTGCGCATTCCTACACTTCCACCACTCTTCTCCCTCCTTCTCGATAATATACAATTGCTCCCCCTCTCGGACTGAAAGCTCGTCAGGACCAGTGCCCTCAAAGTCGTATAACGCAGCCGCAAGTTCGCCTCCCTGTTCGTCGCCAATTAAGCCAACGTCCTCTTCCTCTCCTTCACCCTCTTCCGAGGGCTCCCTGGGCGGTATTATCTCTGGAGACTGCTCGGTGAACCTCACGGATACCCCGTTTTTCTTTGATGGGCTACCGCTTTCGACAGGACGTGGTGGTGGGGTAAGTGCTGCTCGATGGGCGTGCATTTCCGCACTGGCAGCCTCCGACGCAGCCTTGACGTTGGAAATAGCCAGCTTTCTCGAATCATCCAGCTTGGTCAAGATCGTTTCTGCTATTTCCTCCTTACCGACGTTGAAGTGCAACTTTGTTGGGTTACGACCTCCCATATCGATGAGAATATGCTTGTGCCTTTCGATTGTAAAATCCTCGACATCGGCAGTGTCCCACTTTTGCACAGGTGTCTAGGAAATAGATATATAGATACCCGTTGTATTACAAGGATCCCAAACGTACCTTGTCCGATTCACTTGCGAAAAAGATTGATCCGTTCCCAATACCAAGCGTACCTTTCCTCTTCTTGCCCTTCTTGTCTACTTCGGAGACAGCCCATGTCTTGATGTTGTCAGTTTGTACTTTGACAGGAGTCTGAGCGACACGGTCTGCTGGGTCCACGTATACACTGACAGGGCGCACTGGGGCGTTCGACTGCAACAGCAGCTGAGTAATGATCATCGTTCACAAAGAATGAACTAACCGATGCCGGGACAAGCTGGGGGCGAGGGGTCGGTGCTAGCCCTGGCTCTGGCTCTGGTTCGGGTACTGCTTCTCCGCTAGACTTTGATAGCAATGAACGAGCGTTTCCGGACACAGGGGGGAAAGCATACCTCTTCAACATAGTTACCAGGGACAAAGCCAGCTTTACCACCTTCTTTCTGACTCTGAACAAGGATCCATTCATCCTCGCGTTCGAAGACCATGAGGATCTCATCTTCTTTGATAGAGAGCTCCCCTGAGGCCGCTGCATCATAATCATATAGTGCTTTCGCGACAGAAGTATGCTCCGCCTGCATACATTCCACATAAATACCGTGCTATGAAAGACATAGAAACACCCACCTGCTCCACGTATGCCGCGGGAACCAGCCCCGAGGGACTGTCTTCGTCTTGCGAGTCACCTTTGATCTTCACCTTCCACCAGCTAAACGGGCGCGGAAATCAATCGTAGCGAGAAAGGTGAGCAAGATTGAACCTAACTCGTCGTCGGTCTTCACGAGGAGAAAGACAATCTGATTTTCCTTGATTGCAATTTCATCTTCGGATTGCGGTTCATAATCATAAGAAGCCTTGAGAACCGCAAGATATTCTTCACCCGACTGAGCCATCGACAGGCAACGGAGCTACTGCGGAGAGTAAGACGGAGATTCTGCAACGATACGACAATGCTGATCACTGTAAATTATGAGACTTCGTCGTAGGGTCGTGGCGTTCGGATTCAATGACACAGACAACGAGGAGCAAGTACAGGTCAAGTTGGATGCGTCTCGACTAGTATACTTGTTGTCGCCTGCCCCACGTGACCTCTCTGTTAGCTATACTAGTACTACCACTATGCAAGGTTACGAGACTTTACAATGGGGACCGGTTGTCACCGACCCATCTCGACTCTCCTCGTGGGGTGCCGCACGCCGAGCATGCGAGGTGGTTCGGTTCGTTGCCGCTGGTGACCGGCGCGGTCGGTCTTCCGTCTCAAAAAAAGAAAACTCTGCTCAGGCTCACAGTGTACAGACCATACAATCCCACGGATCCTCTTTCGCTGCTCCTGTGACAGTGGGAGTGGTATGGGAGGTGAAGATGAGTTGTGACTGCGATATTTTCCGTTTCTTCTTCGGTCGTATAGAGGTAGCGTCACTTGGAGGGATCCTGCCACCAAACACATTAGAAGTAGAACCAAACATACTCGGATCGGTAGCAGTAGAGTCGCGAGAGCAGGCATACCTAAACGAACCACCATCCAGAAATAGGAAATCGTGTGCAGGAATAAGCGTCGTAGCCCTGAGCGCGTCTAAATCTTTCTCTTCGGTGACCGCTAACAGTGTACGGCGGCGGTCGTAATCTGTCTCAAAGTCATCTTTCTCATCTCCTGGATCTGAGTCACTTCCAATGATTGGTGTCTTTGAAGAGGATGGTTTGCCTTGGAGAGCTTGGATGCGTTGTTCTGCAGCTAGCGCACGCTCCTCCCTTGCCCGTTTACTTTGTAGTACCATGATTGCCGAACAGACATCGCAAAGAATCGATACCAACCTTGCAGCTTTCTTCCCGAATCCAACGCCATGTGATTTGATGTCCCCTTCCAGGTCTTCGTTCAAAGCTTTCCCGACGGAATTGAAAACACTTGAGTTTACTCGTGATCCCGCCTTCCGTTTCTTGGGTGCTTGTAAGCCGTGGGCTTTGCGGGGCCGACGCGGGACAGGCCGCGCTCTCGAATGAGCACCACCACACTAATTCCAGTCTAACCAAGACTTGCAATGTATTCAGAGAATGAAACACACCATATACTCAGGTAGCTCGCCCATTTCAATACCCTGACCCGCAATTTTAGCGGAGTCGGCTAACCTGGTGCCAGATGACCAGTAGCCTAGGACGCGATGGAGAAAAGGGAGGCTCAAGACTTGGTGAGGGAAGAAGGAATAGGGTATCGTACCGTCCCCGTAATACCCCCTGTTTTGAAGCGCACGTACTTCCTGCTGGAGCTGACGCCAGAGTGCTTGGAACGCCGGTCCATGATTCCCGTGCTGTGAAGATGTTTTGTAGTTAATCACATTATGGGTGTTTGCCTACCTTAATGTGGGCCAACTAGGAGCGGAAGATCAGCAAAGGTATGCGACTACAGAAGTCAAGGTAGTTATGAAATACCTCATGGCAGAGTGTACTCATCAACCAATCAGCGGAGAGCAGTGATCCCGTAGATGATCGCAGGACAAGTTCTTGAAAGGTCATATATTTGATTCATCAGTTACAAGTAGTTACACACCGTAACACACGAGGAAGTGGAATTACCTATAGTCTCACCATGGTTCCAGTTACGGCCAGCAAAGACGGCATTGTACTCGTACTAGAATCCGGGTTAGCATCCGCCCGACCAAAGCTCATCATTTCGGAGTGGGTTTCAAGAAATCGCACCTCTTCGAGACTATTCGCAACAAATCCATGTTCTTGCATGATTGGTTTTACCTGAGCAGCGAGTGCACGAAGGAGCTGGCGAGCAGCCTCTTCGACGGTGGGGTCACGCATTGGCAAAACGGTGATAAAATTCACATAAGGGTTCGGATTCGGCTCGCGTTCATTGATGCGGAGGTGGACCATTTCGGTGCGGTGTTGTGGAAGTGACAAAGGGTCTTCGTTGTAATGGTTCAAGTTACAGGAATCGACTATACAATATTACAATACTTGTACTACACACCTCCGAGTCAACTTATCGCAATGCTTGCGCTCGCCCCAGCAGTGATCCCATTACGCGCAGCACCGGGAGCTAAAGCACTTGCCAACAAGTCTCGACAGTTCCGCAAGCGCTCTCGCCTCACCACAAACCATGAACTTTCTGCGTTTGGCACCGCAAGAGGGACCGCGCTGATTCCTTTCAACTGGGACTCTTGAACCGCTTTCACTAATGAGTCGACCTCCGCCTCCGAATCAAGATCGTCCAAATTCTCTGCTGCTTCGTCGCCTTCCAGCCGACTGGTCGTGGTAGGCACCTGTGTCTTCTTTGGTGCTTTCTTTGTTGTTGCCTTGTTAGGATCTATACCCGATGCAATTGCAGCTTCCATCGCGAGTCTTTTCTTCTCTGCCTTTTCTTTCTCTCTCTTTTCCTTCTTCTCGGCTTTGGTCTCCTTCTTCACAGGCTCAACCCAATTGGGATTGTTGGCTCGATTCCATTCGAGGAGTAGTTCATCATATGGTTTTGAGCGTCCTTGTACTGCCCTCTTCGCGCCCATCGAGTGTGCCTTGCAAGTGAGAGAACGCGAGCAAGGGAGGCCCTTATCATTAATGACACCGCACTGCTTGTCATAGTCCACAGGGCCTTTAGTCCGACCCTTTGTGATCTTTGTTTTTTTCTTGTTGGGTTCAGAGGGGTCTTCCCCTTCTTCACCATCCGCCCCGCGCTTCTTGCCTTTCTTCAATTCAACTATCAGCAAAAAAGGCATCCAAGGTGATCGGATTAGTCCGCGAGATGCACGAACAGGAGGACTGGCTGGTACCTTCACCGTCTGCAGACTTGCTCTTGACCCACTTCTTGCCCGATCGTATGTCACTACAATTTGCTGGGGTGGATCATGGCGTAAACACAAGCGTCGTGGACGGTGGGTGTGAACTCACTTGCATGGTCAGAAATGGCGCTTCGTAGCACTGGCTTGTCGCAGTCGCTGCACCGTACGACACCAAGATCTGATCTTAGTGGCTCAGCGCCAAAGATCTTCATGTCGCGTGCGGAGAGCCATGATGTTGGTGGTGAGGGCAGCTCTGCCACCTGTGCTTCTGTTGGTGGTTGTGTGCTATGGCGTGGGGTAGTCAGTGAATCCCAGGAGAAAGGCGATGGTGAATGACTAGGTCGTTTGAGTCGGAGGACCATGGTCGTTTGGACAGAGCCACGCGCAAACTTGATTTACGTACACGACACAAGTACGCTACGTTTATTCCACGACGACACAATGCAAATGTTAATCAAGCACTCGGAACCCAAAGATCGTAGAGTTGTTTATCCGCTGCATCAAAGCATGTGAGAAGCGCAGGGTCTGACCGTATGGTTATCTTGCGGGCGGCGACGAATCCGGCTGATGCGTGGGCGCGGACAGTGCGGTCGTCCGTCTGGTGGAAACTGGTGCTGATACCGGACTCAGACATTGTTGTCGAAGAGGGAGAAGTAGCGACGTCCTCGAGAGAAATTATCGCATCGAACGAGTAAAAGAGGCGCTGGGCTTACTTGGGTCAGGTTGGTGGGGCGATTTCTCGGCAATGGGGTGGAGATCGGTGGGATATCTTCTGTCGATGGTCAGGGCGAGGACGTGGGGTATGAGGGAGACATACTCGACATGACGGCGGAAAGTGTCCAATCGCGTCACGCGTCTGTCACAGCGCGCTATCCTTTGCGTCGCTCCACAATGAACATCTTCAAGAGCTGTAAGTTGCGATAAGATGTTAGACACGACATCCACGCTAGTACTGACACCGTCGAATAGTATTAGGCAAGGTCTGGCGTAAGCACACGTTCACCTTCATCACCCTCACCCAACTCATGTATCTTCAGAAGATCCCAACGCCGCTGAAGTGGTTAAAATAGAGTCGGGCCAGCTGTATCTTGTCAGGCCAGGAAACGTGCGGTCTTCCAGGGAGTGCATGTATGCTTTCTCGTCTCCGATATCTCTCGGATCAGTTACATATCCGCTTCGCAGTTACAACGAAGCGATCGCCACTATAAGACGGGTCCCCTCCCTCGAACACAACTTCCAGCTCGTTATCACCCGCGTATATGAGGAAGGTGATCAGGAACTACTTGAGGACGAAGACGAAAGTTGGTCATATTCTACCCTCGTTGAGCCCCACTTACCATGTCCCAGCCGACGAAGAGAAGGTCTTTCTCATCAGCGAGGAGCTCGAGTTCAGACCCGGCCCAGGAGAAACTCCACAAGAAGCCTCTTTCGTTTGGCGTGATCTAGATGGCGATATCGATGAACTCTACGAGTTTCTCATGACAGAGGAGACGAATGAGCCTACACGCGCATTCTTTGAAACTTGCATGTACCGCGCCATGTACGAGCGCAAGTACAGAACAAGTGCCGATAACGTTCAAGACTTGGAGCTCGAACAGTTCATCTGGAAGTAAGAACCTTCCCATGTCGCTGAGGCGTGATTCGTTCTCAAGCATCTTCGTCCAGGCTTCCTGCACCCAAGAGCACCAGAGCAAAAGTCACCAAAGATAAGACTGCCACATCGCGGAAGGAGAAAGACAATCCTCCTCCAACCATACAAGATGTTTCGTCTGCTCAGCAACCTGTTAATTCTACGCCGAAGAAGGCCGCTAGCAAATCCAAACCTGTCCCACGCGGTGCAGACCTACCAGAAATCACTGCTGCTCAAGCCTATTTTTTTTCTTGGGACTTGGATGCTGACGGATTTGTGTCCGCGTATGACGAGGTCCTGGATGCGAAAATCATCGAGCGAACTTCCGGTGACTATAATTACTGGGTTGCTGCAACGTGCAATGAGGGCGACCTAATAATGCACAAGATGGCCTCCGACATGAATCCTCGATGGTCTCAACAGACGCATTCCCTCACTTGGAATTATAATCTCGGGGGAACGTATGGTAGTTGGGCATTTCAGTTCACCTCTCCAGAGGGTTATGAAAGGTTCAAGACAGCCTTTACCAGAGCAGCATGGGAAACGTTGCATCGGGTACCTTGGACTAAGATCAAGGCAAGCTAACTTTGGCATCAGCTGGCAACATATCCTAATCCTCTATAGTCGGACGAACAAGCATATGTCATGAGTTCCAGTTTTGAAGATGTGGAGATGCGTGACGTAGAAGACGAAGAGGGAGACGAAGAGGAGGTTTTGTCGGAGCTCGATCCTGATGAAGGTGATTCGCTTACTATGTGAAAAAGAGCCTCATTTCTAAAGATCACAGAGCAAAGCGAAGAAGAAGAAGAATACGAGGAAGATGGATCTTCCGTTCCAAGATTATCAGGAGAGCGCAACTCGATGCTAACGGTTGGATATAAAGGCGACCGCTCATACGTTGTGCGGGGGAACAATATCGGTGTCTTCTCTCACACCGGCGACAATCAAGTGAAGTACTTTGCAACCATCAGCAAGATATCAACTACCAAAGGGAAGGAATTTAAACCCCGAGAGGTAGTTTTGGTGCTGCGTATCGGGTAGAAGTATGCTGATCAATTTGGAAGGTTATGCTACATGATCAAGACACCAAAATGATCTTGATGAATCCTTCCGATTCTCACTCGTTGTACAACATGGATATTGAACGTGGAAAAGTTGTAGAGGAGTGGAGAGTCCACGACGATGTTACGGTGGACCACATAGCGCCCGATAACAAATTTGCTCAAACTACCAGGGAGCAGACTATGGTTGGCGCTTCGCACAACGCACTCTTCCGTATCGACCCACGTATCTCTGGAAACAAAATGGTCGATAGCCAATATAAACAGTACGTCAGCAAGAACAAGTTTTCCGGCGTTGCGACCACGGCGAGCGGTAGACTCGCTGTAGCGAGTGAAAAGGGAGATATCAGGTTGTTTGATTGCATCGGCAAGAATGCAAAAACAGCGCTACCACCACTTGGAGATCCCATCATTGGAGTTGATGTCACTGCCAGCGGACGGTGGATAGTGGCAACGACGAAGAGTTATTTGCTCCTGATCGACACCCTGATCGGGGAAGGCAGATATGCAGGCTCGCTTGGTTTCGATCGCAGCTTCCCCGCAGATGCGAAGCCGATGCCACGGCGGCTTACATTACGTGCGGAACACGTTGCATACATGAATCATGAAATCAGTTTCTCGCCCGCTCGGTAAGTACCATTTCGAAGCCAAATCATGGGTTGCACACGCCTTTTTCTTGTTAGGTTTAACCAAGGAGAAGGCCAGGAAGAGAATGCTATAGTGACCTCGACGGGGAAATATGTGATAGCGTGGGACTTTAAGAAGGTCAAGAAGGGGCAACTGGACAAGTATGAGATCAAGAAGTACGAGGATAATGTTGTTCAAGACAACTTCAAGTTTGGAGACGACAAAGAAATTGTAAGTGAACGTGTCATTGATGCAAGTTTTCGTTCTCAACAGACGGACCAGATTGTCGCGCTGGAGAACAACGTGTTGGCGATCAACAAGAAAAATCTGAAAAGGCCCACGAGAGTATCGCTTGCTCCGATGAGCAGTTTGCAGAGCAAGTCGGAGATTGTGAATAGTCCTTATTGAGTACATGTTGGGTCTTCCCGAAACGAAGCGGGGAAGAGGAATACCCCTTGGAGGTGTCATGTTATGCAGTAGTACTATCTCTTACACTGAGCGCGGTCTTGTGAATAAGTAACTTGGTGTGTGATACATAAATGAGCAATAAATGTCTACTTTTTCTCTGACTGTGAGCTCGGCCGGAGGGAAGCAGGAGCGCGATCTCTAGCATCTGCATACCTCCATATACCGAGATGCCACATGACCCTGGCTAACAAGAGAGTGAGCCCGACAATTACGGTGGTCCATAGCATTGGCGTCCAGTTGGCGATGTCCCAGCGGTCATCGCCCAACGCCCACAAGGTGACGTAGAGGTGGAGGACGTCGCCAATGAGAAGGGGAATAAATAATGCACGGAGGATCTTTTCCTGGAGAGCAGGCTGGGAAGCCAGGTGCTTCCTAGCAGCAGTGATGATGAAGACATTGAGGAGACCCATGAGGGCACAAACATGGGCGAGTTGGATGACCGTCACGACAGAGGCCTTGGGAAGAATGGGGGGAGGAGGGCTGTTTGCGGGCCACGGTGCTTGTGCATTATGAGCCTGGGTGATGATGAGGATCGATGATATGACAGAGAGGGGGATGAAATTACCGATTCGGGATTTGCCAGGGTGCCGATGAAGCCGATGATTGTCAAGGCAGGCTCATAAACGACGAAGAGAGCGTAGTAGAAGTCGGGAATCGCAGAAGGCGTCTTTGACTGCATCAGGAAAACAACCCAACTGGAACAAAAACTCCCATCTCACCCCGAACCTGCCCTAACGACGGCCACTTTATATTCTCCCGTCAAGTTCCGTCGCGTCTGAACGGTCCGACTTCAACCCAGGTAGACAGCGAGAAGATCATCCAACGCTGATCTACTAAATGGCAAGGACCCAGATCGAGCGGAGGGTTTAAATGCACGCTCTGCGACGAGTCCTGTGTGGAGCGATGCTTCGCGCCTGTCCAACATGTTACTAGCACAGTCGTAGTCAATGTTGATCTGTATTTGCTTCCGCGTTTCTGTCCGATGGCGTTGCTTCACTCTCTTGGGTGCGTATCAACGTTGCTTTCAAAATAGCGTCTTTTACGTTCCTTCTCGTCCAGCTACGTCGCTGCTGGGGCTGCGTTCGTGTTCGTTACTCTCTCTCTCGGTTTGCCCGTTTCTTATCACTGCCTTTTCACTGGCCTCACCATGTTCAAGCTAGCGGGCTGCTCTACATCTCGGAACTAATCGAAGAACACTCTCGTTCCGCCAAGTTGATTGGGCAGAGAGGCACTTATGTCTGTACACATTCTCCTATCTGACGCGCTCGCTTCATTCCCGTTCTTCCAGACTGTCATCACTCTGCATCTGTTGCTTTATGTCACCGATTCTCTCCCCTTCCTCCTGACCGTATTCTCAATCATCTGCCACATCGTGTATTTGCAGAATTTCTCATCACACTGGCCTCTCATCTACCTCTCTTCCCCTTCTTTCATTGCTTCGTGCGCCATGGCCATCATCAATCATTTTCTGTGGTTTCTCCATTTCTCTCACCTTGCTCGAGACACCAGACAAACCTACAATAGGCACCGTGGTCCCGTCTCAAATCCACCTGCTTTCACAGACATCGCAACCTTCTTTGGCATCTGTGTCTGGCTTGTCCCCTTGTTCTTATTCTTGAGCTTGAGCGCTAATGACAATGCTCTTCCCACATCGTCCGGTACTTTCCTCATTTCAATCCCTTGTTCTCTAACTTATGGCTCTCATCAGGTGTCGTGGGTCCTTCTTCCGCCTCATCCTTACCTGCTGGAACTCAGCGATCCAAGTCTTCCCTATTCAAATCCATGTTTTCTCTTATTTCCAAGGACCGAATATTGCCCACGGACAAGTCAAATGGCTTGACCAGTCCTCCATCTTCAGCTCCTGCTTATCCATTGCCATCGCCTTCAACGTCTTTGCTGCACTCGCCTTTCCTTTCACCTCCGCCACGTAGCCCGAAAATCTCAAGCCACTCTCCGTCTGAAGTTGATCCCACATCGTTTCAGCAAAGCCGGGTTCCTCGACGATCATCTCATGATTATAGAGGGGTACTAAATGGTGATACTATGCTTTCATCCAGGCGAATTCCAACTTCCGAACGTCACCATTCTGTCGACGAATGAACAGCTTGCAGTTTTTTCGCTAGTCACGAGTTTGCATTTTGTACATAAGGCTGCATCATATAATAGCGGGTAAATGAAGACATTCCTGCAGCAATCGAGCTCAGGCCGGCGGATGCTTCGATCGGCGCGCTGTTGCCCGCCAAATAATTTGCTGTGACCGGAGCCGCCCGCTGAGCTTGGTCACGAGTTTCTAACCACCTCATCTCGTACAGATGCATCTTTATCTAGGACACAACCCACGAACACTCAATCTCTTGATAGACTCTCATGAACAGAGACTAGGACACCCATACAGGGCACTTACATTTCGTGCGGCAGCAGCCAATGCGAGTCAAGTCGTGGTCGAGTTTCTGCCGGGCGATCAAGTGAATCTTACCGGCACTGTCAAGTTAACACACCATTCTGTGAAAGGGTGTCTGGGACTCATTTCAGTGGAAAATGGCGCGTACACTGGCACATACGTCGCATCGCTGGCACATACTCATCATGGACCTAGACGTATTCCTTGCGGTGATCATCTCTGCTACCGAAGTAGGGAACACTCGCCCATCTCAGTCGCTTCCGGAAAAAGCTGCAAGAATTCATGAAGTTCGGTTCTATTGTCTGACATCCCCTTCGTGGGACGATTTCTCCTCTTCTCAAGACTCGCTCATCAATCCCGAAAGCGTGGACACAATGTCAAGCAGAGAAGCATACTTACAGTCTCTCGGCTCAAATGTAGTCTTCGAACACCCATGCATGCCACTCACAAAGATCCTATCTTCTGGTTCTTTCTATTATTCCCTAGATCCACAGTGGGACATATCAACACGGCTCGCTGTACGGTTGTCTCGAGATAGTCTCATCCAATATGATATCGGGGTTTTTGATGAACGTTTCGTTTGGAACGAATACATCGTCCGAAGTTTACTTGATTTTCGGGAGAAACTCGATCCCCACGAACGCCAAGATCTTGATCGATGCCAATTCATTGTACGCAATACCACTGTTTTTTTTTTTCTGATGATGAAACAGGAATCCCGGACAATTTTTTTAGATTCTTGCCATACAGGGTTACGTAGGAGTGTCTACTATGGCCCTTCCAACACCGCCTGTCAACGGCGCTCCTGTGATTGCCACATTGTCGCTGATATCACGCCTCGGATGGAAGAGAGCAGGAACCCGCTTCAATACCCGAGGCGTTGATGACGACGGAAATACAGCAAACTTTGTAGAGGCAAGTGTACAAACAATATATTCATTTAGCTTGTCTTTGAGCAAGGGCCACAGACAGAAACGATTTTGAGTACAGACCAGCACTGTGTGAGTTACACGCAAGTTCGAGGAAGTGTTCCTTGTATGCTATCTCTGCACTTACTTTTGTTTATCCATCTCACTCTCGAGTACAGTGTTTTGGGAACAGCAGGGGATACAAACTTTCGGTCAACGCATCCAAATAACTCGCCCACAAGCATCACAGCCGGCTTTCGAGCGTCACTTCGCACATCTCATAGAAGAATACGGGGCGGTACATGCAATTAATCTACTCGGTACAAAGGAGAACGAAGCCATCCTAACAGCAGCTTATGCAAAACATTTATACCAAGCCAGGGGAATCTGGGGCGATCAGCTCAGCATCACACATTACGACTTTCACAACGCTGTCAGAATTGGTGGTCATGATAGTATTGTAAGGGAGCTTGGGTAAGCCGATTACCACGTCCCCTATTCACATTCTTACTGTTCAAAGACATTTACAAGATGTTGCTGATCACATGGATCGCTTCGGATCCACGTTGACCGATGCCTCAACAGGTGAAAAAATCACAGAACAACAAGGAATATTTAGGATAAACTGCTTGGATTGGTAATGCAGATTCAAACATCGTTTATTCATTTTTGACTCTTCTGATATAGCTTGGACCGGACCAATTTCGTCCAAGATATCCTTTCGCGCAAAGCAATTGAGCAGTTCCTTAGCCTTGTCCACCGCGAATGGTTACAAGCCAATGCTCTTTGGGCGCACCACAGGGAACTCTGGGCAGAAAATGGCGATGCATTATCACGCATATATGCTGGTACTGGCGCTCTCAATACAAGTTTTACGCGGACTGGGAAACGGACACTGGCGGGTAGGCTCCCTTGGTTTACGAGTCTCAACAGATACGGGATGATATCTTCCAAAGGCGTTCTCTCCGATGCAACCAAAAGTGTATCAAGAGCATACATTAACAATTTCCAGGATAAAAACAAGCAAATCGCTATTGACATGTTCCTCGCATGTTCTTTGACTATTACTACATGGCCCATTTTCTAAAAGCGTAACAGGGCAACCTCAACAACCAGACACAGGTAAACATATTTGATCCTGTCCATGATATGGTTCGGAAGACACTAAACGAACGGTTGGTTACTCAAAAGCTATGATGGCTGCTGGTACTGAATTCTATCCTACAGAGTATCGGAATATTCCTCTACTCATCCATGTACCATATTTGCTGGAACCTGGAATGTAAATGGCAGGGTAAACCAATGATTTTTACTCTCACTTTCGTAGACCTGAACATATAGTGTACAGCCTCCATCTGAAAGCTTGATTCCCTGGTTGTTCCCCAGAGATAGTGAGTTAGATCAAAGAACAGTTCTGTAAGGCTCTGACTTTTCGCTGGCGTAGATTTTCTCGAGTAAGTTTTCATATCAAGGAAAGAGCTTCGCTGATGTCCAGTTCCATAGGCCAGATATCTTTGTTTTAGGTTTCCAAGAGATAGTGCTTCTCACCGCTCAACAGATTATCCAGACTGACCCAGAAAAAAGGTATCTGACACTCTTGTGACCCGATTCGCTGCTGAC
>JBBPQR010000079.1:0-20800 GCA_038092615.1 Boletus sphaerocystis | reverse complement strand
AACGGCAGCCAAGACACATGGCGTGATAGCAAAAACACGGGAGGATGTAATCATGATCGGTATAATCCTGAGGGAAGGAGACGTGCAAGTCGCCAACTTTTAAGGACTGGAGATAGGACAGAAACCGTTTCATCTTTCGCTGGGGCGCGAGCATCGTCCTAGTTGGCTCGAAGTATGTACTTGGCGCGCCGGGTGCGATGGTGAGTCAAACAACTCCAAATGACAAGAGAATGAGATGACTGTGAGGTGTGGTCGATGTCATGGGGTAGGAAGTAATGCTAGAAATACTTGTAGGCAAGGAAATAATTAAGTAGTCACAGGGGTTGTTGTACATAGGGAAAAGAACAGTCCAAAGGATGGTAGGCACGACGAGTACAGGTAATAGAGGCAGACACCGGAGTGAGAAGTGAACACGGGGTACTAACTTGAAATGTCCCCCTAGGGCATCGCTCCGCGTAAGCGACAGCACCCTGCCACCTCAGCACCGGCAACAGGTATAGTTTGCGTGACAGTTAGTAGTAACAGTAAAGAACACGGCAGTCGGGCCGTGGGGTAGCTCAGAATAGTCCTTTATTCTACGTTTCAACCGACATTCGTGTGCTGGCCAAGCGCATGCCAGGCGGAACTTTGCGGGACGAAACGATAGAAGTTGAGGAGGTGAGGGAAATGGAGCGGCGAGCGTGATTGGACAACGATGCCAGGGGTTGAATAAAAAATTGTACACATCCGTCAGATGGGAGAGGGGAGAATGGAATGGTGTATGGGGAGCCACGCAGGTCGTACGTGATCACTGCCAAGAGGGGACACCCACCATAAAAGGTGAATGTGAACTGGGCATTCCTACGTGGCTGAAAAAAGAGGTGTGGGGTTGCTGCGTGGATTGTGATGCTTGCAAGTAAAAGGGATCGGTGGAAGTGAAGAGAGAGGAAGCACACGAGTCGGTGGGAGTGCTCAAGTTTGAAGTCGATGTTGCTACCGGGGTAGCAAGGACCCTTGTTGCAGAATTGTGAACATCGCCGGTGTAAGGGGACCATACATATGCATTTGGGGAGCGTGGCGAGTCGGGTGTTATCATGTCCTCCACGGCGCGTTCTTCGACCATCTCTTCAAAGTCACACCGGATATCATCGGTGCACTGTCGCCGCGCAAAGGAGGCACTCCGATTGCGAGGGTGGTCTGCGTGATCTGGGACGGGGAGAGGCCAGGTGAATGCGGCGGAGGAGGGCGTCCGAGCGGTAGGGGTAGTGCAGTGCTGGACATTTGTCGGATCACGTCGACTAATGTTGACGCTGACCCCGTGCACGAAGGCAGAGCTGTGAGAATGATGAGGAGAAATGGACAACTGGTGTGTGAGGAGGGTCTGCGCGAGCTGGGCCTGGAAAAGGGGGGGAGATAAACACCAATGCGGGCGTGTGGGGTAAATGAAATATATACCTGGAGTGCAGCGAGGTCAATTGCCTCCTGGCCGATATGGTTGGCAGATAGTGAAGCGACGAGGTCGTCAACTGACACGCTCATGATAAATGGAAGAGAGATAAGTTGAACAGCCGGTGGTCGCAAAGGCACCAAGTACTTTAACTACTTACACGTGTCAACTTGATGACCTTCCGGACCTCTCCGGCACACACTCACCAGTGCACCGACTCCGCTTCCTCGCCAGAGCCACCCAGATCAGCAAGACACCTCAGTTGGCGTCAATTCGCACTTCAGGTTATACTTGGAAATGAATATGTGTCAGGACATATGAATACGAGCCCACCGGGAACGGGGTCTATGATACATCCGAGTGAGAAGAGAAGGTCGGATGCGTTACGCTTGCCACATCAAACCGCTAGTACGTGTTCAGTGTGTAAGGAGTAATGCTGGGAAGGAAATGTGGGGAGTGTACATGATCGGAACCTTGGGCAAATGTCGAACACAAATTATTGATGCCTAGAATGAGATGCAAAAAGTGAAACACGGATCCGACCGCCGGAGCGGGTGTCGCGTAGACTGATTGGTGCGCCCCCTGAGGCAAGGGTTACGCGTTGTAAGATGTTGATAGTGACTGGTTGCTGGCCAATGATCGAGTTCCGGATTGGTTCAGAGAGTCATACCGCGACGAAAACACCTCATAGATCTAGATACTCTCTATATAATTGGATCCTAGTTCATGCCCTTCAATTCCCCCACAGCAGGGGGTACAACGACGCGAGCTCGTTTCTTCTGCAAGCTTTGTAGATATCCCAATCCTCCGGCGTTGAAAAATACGACCCCCGAACCAATGATCCAGAAGCCGTACCAGCCAAGGCGGGACCATGCTTCAATGGAGTCCGCAAAGGATAATAACATGAACGGCCCACTCGTGAAGTTGAGTAACATTGTGGTAACGAAGCTTCCCAAGATGTCATAGGACCGCTTCGCGCAAGTGGATTGTCCTTCTGGGGGTATGACAAGTGGGCGGAAGCCAGCCCGGCACTTTCGATGAACATAGGTTACAAAGCCACCGAAGATGAATGTGAGGTAGTATCCAATCGCGATACCATGCTAGATATTCGTTGTCAACACTGCCCGAAAGCGAACTTCGAGTCTTACCCAAAATGCACTTGTGACAAAGGTAATCAGCGTGCTGCGGAAGCCTGGCTTTTTGCCTTTGGGAGTGACACGTTTGTAGATACACTCCCTAAGCCAAATGTTGGTGTTAATATTCCAGGCATCCAGAAGAACCTTAAAGTTCGAGGGTAACTCAATATCCAATATTTTGACGTTCGCAGCACCCTCCCAAAGAGACTCGCCAGAAGGCGCAAATCCGGTGAAACCAAGTCCAGTCAGGATGCTTGCTCCCTATAGGGAAAATCAGTTAATAACACGCCCGTACCAAATGGTTTCCTACCTCCGTCAGGGTCCAAATGGCGTAGTATTTGCATCGCTCAACAATTCCAAAAAATTGGAAAACAAAAATGCTGGTAGGTTTGCTGGGTTAGACGCGTCATCAACCCGGGTATTGATCATACCGGTGGAGGAGGCATCGTTCCGCGAACCAGGGTGTTAACGCGATCGCAAAATTGTAAGACGGGCTCAGAACCACGAAAAACACCAAAAATGCAATCCCCGTCAACATCTTACGGTATGCAACGCGTTTTCTACCGTCCGGAATTGCCCTTCGTGCAGGCTTCGTGGATTCGGCCGACTTGAACGATGATTCGTCAATTAGTGATATATACGATTCGTACGTGAGATATGGTCCGACTAAAACTCCAGGGAAGTAAAATCTGATCATATGACGCGGTCAGCAGTGTAGACGCAGGACGCATGTGACTTACGTGAATCCAAGGAACTCCAATAGTGTAGGGTATTCCGTGACACGTTTCTGAAGTTGCCACTTGTCCAAATCCTACCATACGTGAACAATGAACCATGAGAAGGAGATAGAACATGGAAATGACAAACTTCTTGTGGTCTCCTGCCATCGTGAACATTCCATGCGAAAGTTGTCAATTTCATGGTAAGGACCATCTGAGGAGCTGTGATCTCAAACGTTTCGTAACCTATCATAAAGATAACGCGGATGACATGACTATATGAAACAGTCAGTACCAACGGAAACAAACTTGAAAAGACTTGACATACTTGACAGTGAGATGACTCATGACAAAGCTAAAGCAGCGTCAGCATGATACAAATGAAAGACCAAAAGTCAAACTTGCGCGAAGACGATCCACGGCATGCTGGGACCTCGGAAATTTGCAACAATAAAATAGGTCCCAATGGCGCTACCGAGGAGTTGAAGGAGGCCCCATTGTAGATTGAGGACGGGTATAAAGAAAAAGGCAGAGATGAGTATACTGAAAGCGTGCCTGAGGCCAGGTTGAGATGATGGTATCCTTATGAACAGACTTCCCAGTGGATATGCGATGAGGAGACACCAAATGAGCTACGATGTATTGCAAAAAGGGTGACATTGGTGAGCTGCAAGGTAGGAATGTAAATACCTTGATCTGGTCAACGGATGCCCCAAGTGCATTCGCTAGAGGAGAAAAGAGGGCATCCATCGTGCCAAATAAGAGACAAGACCAACGAACAGGTGGTAGAAAGTGCTCAAGGTCGGAGTTTCATATAAATGAAGTGCCACATTGTGGCAACCCAAGGCAGCCCAGCTAAACTCGTGACCTGGCATCCGTCTAAGAGGCAAGCCGTCGAGCCGTCGATACCGGCCCGACAGCCGCTCTGCCTCTTTTAGACGGGCGGGTCAGTGGACACCGTCAACCAGTAATCAAGATAGTATTTACTGACACGATATATTTTGTTAGTAACCAGTACATCCAGACGCATGGGGGAAGGACTAGTCCGACTAGACAACGCTGAGACATGGTATTGAAAGGGGCCAGACCAAATCGGTTACTAATCACCACAAACATAAACAAACACAAAGCCCAACCCGTAGCAGGCTGCATCAAAACAAAAACAAACAATACCGTCATGATGCAGTATGAACCAAGACTCCCACAAGCGTTCCTCGAACGCCGCATCTAACTTTCCAACGGTAAACCATGCTCACGAAATAACGAAAAATTGCACTCAGTTAATGTTTGTCATGTTTTTTGAAGGTGTCTTTATTTTCCTACCTTCATAAACTTGATCTCGCGCTATTTGTATCCTCATTCATCACCCATGCACATGCACGTTCGCTTTTCAAGAAAGTAAAAAAGGAATAACTGTTTATGTTCGATATGTATATATCGACATTGGCTCTCATACGTCTGCTTTCACTCTTGCCGCAAAAAAAAAAAAAAAGGAAAAACAATGGGTGGGTGGTGGAGCATCATAAGGTGGGACTACAGACACGCCGTTTATATTCCGGATAAAACATGAATTTAAAGAGGAACGAACAAGCTTTCGGCCGACCACCGTCGACACTTCCAAGTACTGCAACATCTGTGAGGTGACTTGTCAAGACCTAGTGAGTATAACAAATCTCAAAAAATGTTGATGAGAACCAAAAAGTGTTCTAAATAGTCATTCCTACAAGTTCATCGTAACGCAGCTTTTAAAAATAAGTTGCTGTGTGCTCGGAATTAATTTTGTCACACTGTTGGATGGAACTGCATGAGCCCGCATGCCAGACTCGTCATGTTCATGTTCAAATCTTCCTTGCTTCCTCCAATAGTGCATGCAGACGCAATCGCGCACTCTCCGTCCCAAGGCAAAATGGCTTTGGGGGTGCCGGAGACGAAGATCGGAGCGATACAGGAGAAATTTGGCCCTGCTGTTCTTCGTTCCAAAGTTCCCTCTCCAGGCCGGGCGGAGATGCCAAGGACTGGCCATCATAGTGCCACGTGGGCGAATATGGTGTTTGTGTCAACGAACCATCGGTGGCTACGAGGGGGGCAGCAAAGTGCAGCTCCAGGCTGCTGGTACTTGCTTCGATTAAGCTTCCGGGGACTTCGATTACGTCCCGTGTGTCTGAATTCGCCGACATCGTGAATGCCATGCTCGTAGACAGGCTGTCGACAGAATGGATATTTGCAGGATGGATGCTCGTCCGCGAGGACACCGTGTCTGAGCTGTCCACAAAAGGATCGGATAGTTGTCCGTTGCTGGTTTGGGGGGACTCGCCTGTATGTGAAATATATGTGGTTACATGTTCGGGCGTGTACGTCGACGCTTGGTAGGATGTTATCGGTCGACCGTGTGTGATTCCAATTATCCGTGAGGTTCCTTCCATCGTTGAATCTTTTTGTACCCTCGACGTTCCGGAGTCGCTTGAAAGCGCAATCGACAACATGATTTTGGATCGTCTGCGCGCATGACACCTGACGACAATCATACCCAGCGCAACAATGACCAGCACACCCAGCGTTAGGCTGAGAATCAACGGCAGTTGGCTAGTGGCCCCTTGTCCAGAGCGGTTCACAAGCCGTGAGATGAGATGGCACACACCTGCTAGAACCCGACGTGTTGTTGGGAGATAGGGTGCTGCTAGTAGTTGGATCAGGTACATGGCTTCCCGGAGTAATACTCTGCAATGACATCGTTGTCAGAAGGGGAGACCCTGACTGTGTGGTTTGAGTAGTAACGGTAGCCAACGCGACGGTGGTAGAAACGATTTGTTGCGGAGGTGTGGGCCGTCCGTGCCATGTGTGCGCAGACATGCTTGCGCCAGCATGTTTCGTAAAACACCATTCCCGGTGTCGACACCCCTCTGGACCGGTTATCGCTTCATTAGCGATGCTAGAAACAGATGGATGGGAAGATGTCGGTATTCTTGGTGATTCGGGTTCCGGCGCCGAATCTGATGTCAAAGGACACCCAACATGGCCTTCATGATACGTGGAGGAAGTGGCCCAGCTAAAGCACGCATCCAAAGCGGGGGGTAAAGAGTATGCCGAAGCGAATGCAAAGGTGACATGGCTCATGTGTTCACTTTGACCACTCAAAGTAAAACTAGTGCTCCCAGAAGACGCTGCATGGTCATATCCAGTGGAGGTTGTCGGGCCTGGGGTTACGGTTGCGTGAAAGGTCCCCAGGACTGCTTTTGTATACGCAATAGAGGATGGCGCGATGGCATGTGACGGATCGAATCTATTTATCACGGTGGAAAAGGTAGTGGTTGCGCGAGCTGTGGGTTTCATATTTGTGGGTGACGAGACGACGGGGATAGCATTAGTTGATAAATGTAGATGCGCCAAAACTAGTGGTTTGCGGCAAATGTGAAGTTATTAAGGGTGTTTACAGCGATGATAGAAGTTGAGGATGAGGATGATAGGGAAGACGATGGGCTGTGGGGATGAAGGAAGTCAGAAACTTTCCGACGAACCAGAAACAGAGACACCTGCCCGACGATGAGTAAATCGAGGAAATAGTAAGGATCTCTAACTCACAGAATGCAGAGTGACTAAGCCAGTTCCTTGCGCAGATTTTCCGAGACCGAGACCTGGACTGGATATGGGATACGTGTATGGCACGAAAGTTCCGGAAAGCCACAAGCTGCAGTGTCCACAGAGGAATCGGGGAAGTCAAGCGAAGCCTTTATTAAGAGCGGAAATTCGGGATCGTGGTCGTGATCGTTACCCGAGACGTGACCACCATGCTCCCTGGTCGCCGAGGACTGGTCATAACTAGTTCTCGGCAAGTCTACCTCTTGGATCGGTTTCCAGGGAACAAAAACGAAATACACCACATGCACAAGAACAGCATCTGTAATATTTGTGGCAACGCGTGAATAAGTTCCACGCCGGGGCACGAAAATGGGCTGAACACAGTCGTGCGACGGTTGGACCAGAAGCTTACCTGCAGACTTCTTGCCCACCGGTATCAGGCGATAAAACCTGTCTAGCATGGAAAGAGAGTCCACGCAGGCGAGAGCTTGCATTATCTTCATGTGGGGTTTTCTGACTATTCAGTTGGCTCATCCGAGAACGCTGAGATCTGTGTGGAAAAACGGAAGATAAGTTTATCATCGAGGCCAAGGTACCTTGATCGTCGGATAAAAGATGGGAGCAATACAACATCTGGGAGCTAGTTTGCGTGGAAAGTCACTCACAGGGCAGTTGCCTGGGAATGACCTGACTGTGAAACCGTATGACATGATCAAGTCCGATCAATTCGAACGACAAAATACTGGAAGATAATAAGGAAGTTTGCATAATGAACCGTAAAAGCGTCTCTTGCTAATCAAAACCGGGGAATTTTAAGCCATCAGAAATACTATGAAAAGCACTGGTCACATCAACAGAAGTCTCAGCGATGGGCAGCTTGAGACAGCTCTTCCACGATGTATTTTCTCCTGTCCCCGTTCGCAGTGGTGTCCCATAAGGGCTGAAAGTCAAATGATACAAAATTCCACGACGAAGTTGCATGTGAATTCGAAGGTGGATGTGGGGCGATATCAGAGGATTTGAAGAAGGGTGGATGATGGATGGCGAGATGAGCGAGTAGGTGGCAGACTAGAATGAAGAGCAGCAGCGAGATGAATAGCGTAGTCCTGGTTTTAAACGGAAATTGGCCCCGGAAAGAAGAGAGTTGGGTGATACGCTCGCGCAGCGAGGGCTTGGGAGGTGGAGTGAGGAAGGCAATGTAGTACTCGGGAGCCCCGAGGGAAGGCGAAGATGGGGTCACGATGATGGCAGGCAAGGGGGACTTCTCCGTAGCTCGTGGAAGCGAAAGATCTGATGAGTCATCAGTGAGATGTTCCCACTTCGCGGACGTCAGGTTTTACCGAGCGGTGCAGGGATCAAGTTGTAGTCAAGGCGCTGTGGGAGTCTGTGGAGTCGACGAGCTGACGGCCAAGTCATGGTCATGGATAGTCTCACTGACGATGTACGCAAAAGACGTACCACCAGAAGACATGATCGGAAGAATGCTTGGAGAAGGCGGCTATTTGAGAACGGTGAGCTTCTCAGGCGAATAGGATAAGAATAAGATGGAAAGAGATGAACGAGTGGAATGTGAAAAGAGTGTGCGGGGTTCTGTGGATGTAAGAGACAAGTCGGGAGAATGTTTGGTAACCCGTTGCTGCGTCACATACGGCAATCACCGGAAACATATCCAAGATAGGAAATTCTCCACACTTCGACATGTCGCTCCTCCCGTCACCGTCGCTCAAAGTCACTAATCAGATTTTGCGTGAAGCATCCCTTCCAGCGCAGAGCTATGTCCTGTCGCTCGCACCGGTCGCCAGCTTCTACGCCGCCTCGGCATCAGCCCCATCACACCAGATCCATCTTTTCGACAGAGGGACCCTGCAGTGTGCTGGTGTTCTCAAGGGCCACGAGAACGCGACCACCCAACTGTGCACCGTTCATAGCCTAGGAGCCTCGACCCGTGAGATGCTTCTGTCATCCGGCAAGGATGGCTGTGTGATAGCATGGGATGAAAGAAGTGGATCAGCCAGTATTAAAAGTGGGTATCTCTACAAACATGTACCCTAGTGACTCAAAGGCTCTGTTAAATACCAGTGGAAACATCTGGAAGACTACGCCCTCTGCTTTGTTGCGATGCGTCGGATGACGGTTTCCTCGTCGCTGGCGGGACTGACCTGCAAAAAGAGGATGCGTTCATCATCTACTGGTCAGCCCTGTATTGAGGTCAGAATGCCCTACAAGCACCTCACTTGTGTTTCAAGGGATCCACGGAACCCAGTAGCCCGACTGCGCTCTCATGGTTCCATTCACTCTGACGATATCACTGCCGTGCACTTCTTGAAAGGCGAACACGCACCGAGTTCTGACAAGGTGCTACTGTCAACCTCGTCCGACGGACTGATTAGCACCTCAAATGCCCTGGAAGTGGATGAAGATGAAACTGTGGTGCACGTCGGAAACTGGGGGTGCAGTGTCTCGCAGGGCGGGTGGACAAGCAACGCACGCGGAACTTGCATCTGGGCGGCCAGCGATATGGAGACGTTCAGTTGTTGGTCAAACGAAGTGGGACTACTTTACCCCACACATTCTTACTAAAAATTGTCCAGCTTGACCAAGTTTTAGCACTGGATATTCGCAACCCCTCCCTGCACGACCATGGGCACACTTGGGTTACCGATTATCTCATCACGGGGCATTCTACACGGAAAGCAGAAAGTGGGCTTGGGGTGTTCGTCGGCTCCAACGAGTTCAGTGTAATTCTCTTGTTTCACAGAGATATCTTCTGATCACCTTGTCAGGGGAGATCTGGCTTTGATCACTAGCAATTTATCAGATGCAATGACTCCATGGACGATACATTCTGTATGGGCTGGTGGTCATTCAGGGATCGTGCGGTCCCTCTATTGGGATGAAGAGGTGTAACGCTTGGTTCGCTTTCTTTCTTTGCTTCGACTGACATTTATCAGCATGACGTTCTTGTTACCGGTGGTGAAGATTCAAAAATAATCACGTGGCGGATTCAAACATTGAACCTCGCTGATTCTTTGATGTTGGATGACCCAATGGATCCAGAAGAACCAAACTCGAAGAGGGAATGGGATGACACGATGGATGTCGATCAGGCTGGACCAGTAAGTAAACAATTCTGCGACGAAAAGTTTCCTAAGACTGCCACTTCTAGGACCGCAAGCGGACACGGTGGTAACAAAAATTCCAAGACTTGTCTGGGCCTTCACATCGCATTCTGTATAAGACCCATTCTCCGGCTATACATGTGCAGCTCTTTAACAGCTCCGTCATTTCTTCAACAAGCTAGCGCGTCGACGCCCTCGAGGATATACCATATGCATAGATGGCGTACAGGTGCAAAGGATGATAGAGAGTGACAACACTTCGTAGCAATACCAAATATTGCGTATCCTCGATTCGACATACTCTCCCAGACCACATGTCGGTTTTGTGAACTTCTTATACCTTGAAGCCACGAGATTTTCGGCGACCACGAGCACGCTCGAACTATGATCCGAGGGATGAGGGCGAAATTATACCTGGATTTGAGAGCGCTTACTTTGCGCCCCTTGGAAATGGTGTAGGGTTTCTTGTGCTTGTGAGGACCCATGCCAAAGTGCTTGACAGCCTCACGAGTATTCCTCTTGCCTCTCAGAAGTACCGTGTTGGAGCCCGTAGGCGAACGCAGGGCGAGTTGGTCCAAAGTTAAGGCCTCTCCACCAGCCTTGAGGATGCGCTCCTTTGCTGCTTGAGAGAAGCGAAGGGCAGCCACGGTTAGTTTTGGGATCTCAATGAGACGAATATCATCGGTGACAGTTCCAACTGTTACAATGGTCTTGGAGGCGAGGTCTGGAGTGGCAGAGGTCTCTTTGATAACCCTTGACAGCGATATCGGGGGACGATTAACTTTGGAAAGGAAAAGACGGTGGAGAACTGCCTAAACACGAAAGATGACTGAGCGCCACAGCACTAAATCAAGTCAGTTTGTCGGACCTTGTTGAATTTTGAGTCGGTACGACGTGCGAGGAAACGGTACAACTGAGCAGCTGTCAGAAACAACCTTTTTAAAAGTACGTGCACATACCTTGACCAGCAAGAGGAGGTAGGGATCCTCACTCTTGGGGGCCGTACGCTGGGCCTTCTTGACGTGGTGAGCCTTGAGATCGATACCCTGCACGGAAAGGCGATGAGGCGACGCCTGAATGATGTCTAGGACGATGGGCTCACCATCTTGGTCTTGCCGATGTGTGCTGATGGGCACGTTGAATGATGCAGCGATGGGGGGGCTGTCAAAACTGTACAGTACCGCAGAATAAAGTTTATATTCGCGGAGTCTGAATTTGAATATCTGTCTGCATACAAACACGCGCAAATTTTCTTTTTCAAACTCCAACTATCATGGTGTGTATCATTCGCCCCCGTCGAGCATTACCCAACTAATTTTTCCTTGCTTTTTTAGTCGCAATACGGTGAAGCTGCAGCTCCTCCAGTGGACCCATACTCTGACGCTTACAACGCTCCGGCACCAGCTGCCTCGGACTCTCGCGACCGTGATGCTCCTCGCGCCCGTTCTCGCTCCCGTAGCCCTGCCCGCAGCAACAATGGATTTAGGAGCCCTCCTTACAGACGCAAGTCACCTCCCCCGAAAAGGCCTTCGCATGCTCCCATTGTACGCTCTTTTTTTTTTTGTTTCCTTTTTCGACCTCATTCGGCAAAGCAGGCGCCTAACCCATCCGCTGTGTTGGGTGTGTTTGGCTTGAGTATCAGAACCCAAGAGCGTGATTTGGACGAGGAATTCAGTCGATTTGGGAGAGTTGAAAAAGTGACCATTGTCTACGATCAAAGGGTATGTTACCACGCCCTATTCATGACTTTACTAACCCTCAACCCACGTTATCTAGTCCGACCGCTCCCGTGGCTTCGGCTTTATCAAAATGTCAGCTGTAGAAGAAGCAACACGTTGCATCCAGGAACTCAACGGCATTGTTAGTCCCGTTTATCACTATCTTTTGTTGATGCTCACTCAGATGTAGGAACTGAACGGGCGTCGGATCCGAGTGGATTATTCGGTCACCGACCGCCCTCATGCGCCCACTCCAGGAGAATATATGGGACACCGTCGTTCTCACAGGGACACATATTCAACCCGCGATTATCGTGACTCGCATCGCGACTCTTACCGTGACCGCGACCAACGTCGTCATGACCGTGACAGGGAACGAGACCCCTATGGTCGTGACAACCGTGACTGGCGTGACCGTCGTAGTCCGCCTGCTCGCAATGGACGTTACTCACCTGATTACAGGAGACGTAGGAGTTACTCAAGAAGCCCGCCGAGAGGTAGCAGCCCTCGCAAGGATTATGATGGCCCTTCCAATGGCGCCTCTAATTCCTCCAACCATGCCGAAAATGGCGGCCGTTGGTGAAGTAACAAGCTGCGGTCTGGATGTGTCATGTTCTATCTTTATCTGTCTGTTTCTCGCAAAGGGTCGGGCACGTACAAATGAAGGGTTCATGGCGGACAACCACCAACAGACTTCAAGTTTCCCAAAGTTTCTCGTTACTTCCTGTCTTGAAGAGGCCAGCACCTGGTTCGATATATCTCAGAAAAAAAATCAAGTCTCAAGTTTTCTTTCGACTTTTCTTGCTTGTTTTCCCCCATCATGCCTTTCGTATCGCTCTACTACTTTGTGTTACACTATCAAGTATTGTGAAGACGCGATGGTCAAGTTTACGATGTGTCGGTAATACATGCATGAAGACTAGTCAAGGTTCCAAATACGAGGGCGCGTACGGCGTAGATTTCCCTCCATAAAGGATAATGGTGGAACTTGAATGCTGGCAGTTGGCGGTAACTTGTGGTCCACCCTCGCAATGCCACGTCTGAATATTAAGATAACCAAGGCCAAGGAATTCGAGACAGCTGAACGATGCAGCTGGAAGGTCGCGTTGAAGCACTCGATGTCGGACTGGATACCTAATCCACTAACCGCTGGAACGCGGACGGGACTAGATGCCCATTCTATACGCGTATACCTGTATTCTTGTACCGACAATGCTACTTTTTCTTTCCAGCGCCAATGGAGGCCATGGCTATTACAAATGAAAGATAATGGTACCCAAGTTGACTTCTACAACCATAACCCGTAAATGATCCCAAAATTCTACCCTTGTATCAAGGGTCATGTGCAATCAACACAAGAACAAAGCTGTTCGTCACATGTGCTGTACACTATACATTATGTATGTGGAGAAGAGAAAGGTTCGCGTGAACTAGTATGAAATAGAGATATATCTGTGTGATGTGTCCGAAGTTGATCGGTCTATATTTGAGAAGCAAGAGTCAGAAAGCTGATGCGCCCGACATGCATGGAAAGAGAGCAGGCGACGTGCCATGATTGCCACAGACGATAGCCTTTAAATTATGCAGCCACTCGAGACACGACGGTTCCACCATACTCGAGACCTCCCCCGAAAAGGAATGCCTCCGGCGTGCTCTCAAACGGGACAACCTTGCCCAACAAGCTCTCCTCAATGCCATGCACCGACGACGACTCTCGCTTCTTCCCCTTGTCCCTGCGACCGGTGTTCGCGAAATCGGGGGGTCCGATCACGGGCTTCACCCCCTCGGATGATGCCATCCGTGTTACGGCACAGAGAGTGTCGTGCACGTCACTCCCTTCCCAGTCAATATCGGACACAACATTTACCCAGGAGTAGTTGACTGATCGGGGCTTCGCCTTCGCCTTCTTATCCTTGCCGTTTCCATTTGTCATGGCTTCGTGGTAACCACTGTCCTCGAATGGGTGCTGGTCCTTGGCACCTCCGAGGCGCAGCGCCCGGACACCGGCACGGAAGTTGTCACCTGCGGTCGAAACGACGCGGTCTGGTGTGTCACCCATGAGAGTGGTGAATTGTGCGTCGACATCTTGGCGTGCTGGGTCGCGAACAGGCCGGCTGAGGAGTAGCCTGCCTGCATCCCATATCTCACGACCGCCAATGGTGTCAAGGATCGCATCGAGCCGGACACGAGACCGGGTCAAATACGACAGGAGAGAGACAATCGAACTTTGTTCGCAGTCGTACGACGTGAGTGGTAGTGGGATGAAAGAGTAAGGAGTGGTGAATGCGTTCTGATGGGACGACGATGAAGGGGAGGATGAAAGGGGGCCCGATGAGAACCCATGCAAGTAAGGCGAAGACAACGGAGTAGAAGTCGTTGACCCGGAGAACGGAGAGGGTGAAATACTTGGAGAAGAAGAGGGCGAATGTGGAAAGTGGACGGATGGTGACGACCAAGACGACATGGCTTCCAACGCCGTGTTTGAGGCATCAAACAACGCAGAGAGGGGTATCGACGTTACTGGAACGAAGATCACTTCGTCCACTCCCCATCCACGTAGCCTGTCTTCAATGCGGCGTAACGTGGTCCTTTGATTGTCAAGTTCCCTCTCTTCTTCCTCGTCTTTCAATTCGTCTGGTAGGTCCGACTGAGCACCTGGTAACATAAATGGCACAGGCACGTGAGCCCATACAGCCCATCCCTCACGTACGAGCATTTGCACGGAAAGTGCGCCTGCTCCATCGTGTGCACGGAGTATGAGGGCACGGGGCCTCGAGTCAGAAGGCTGAACCCGCGTAGCAGTATCTTCCTGATCTCCGCCTGCAGTAAAGTCGTGCCTGTCACTACGGGGAGGGAGGATGGGATGTAGTTCATTGTGAGAATTGCCGTACGGCAGTTGCGACTTCCCCATATGAAGTGTGATCTGATGGAATGTACGAACTGCACGATACGCAGCAACTCCGCAGAGCGGCAGAAGAGCAAGTTCATTGACCGTCAGGCTTTCCTCCGCAACGGGGGATGGTGGAAGGTTACGTTCCCTGGAAACATCACCGTTCGCTTCGTTGGCTGACTCCGTTGGGGGGACAGAAACAAATGGGTATTTCAAATGCATAAAAGGGTTGGGAACGCGATGAACACGATGCCGATCGGCGAGTATGAACTCGGCCAATGCACCACACTGAACGGACTGTCAATTCGACCAGACCGGACAAAGCGCGATGGCTTACCTTGTGAACAGACATCAGTCCGATGACCCAATCTCCGCGTTTTGCGACATCCATGCCAACTTCCCATCCGACCTCCAGAACACGACCAACGAACGAACGCCCAGGGATGTAACCCACGGGCGGACTTCGCCCCTTGTCCTTCTCGCTCGTTTTCGGCACCTTCGTACCATACGGAGCACCTGAGAGTGATGAAATAGCACGCGGAGGGTGGATACCTGCGAGACGTGCGTCCGTTCCGTCTAGGCCGACGCCCCAAACCTGCACCAAGACAGAACCAGCGCCAACGTAAACAGGAGGTGTGCGATAAGCGGTAAAACCAAGCGGAGAGTCCGTATCCAGTTGGTGATTCTGATTCTTCCCGTCGGCCGTAGTGGACGGTTTGTCCTTGGAAAACCACGCCACACCGAAGACGCTTCCGCGGGATTTGTGGGACTTGCGATTTGTTCCAGAGCTTGCCGCAATCCCACGGACGATCTCGACGCTAGCCATCGTTGTCTGGGCGAGGCGTGCACGAGACAGATCCACTTGATCACCAAATCCAAGCCCAATGCCTATGCTATCGCGCACAGTGGCGCCCGTGGTTCGCGCTTTACCAATTTTCCAGACTCGGCCTGAACCATGGTCGAGGTCCAAGGAAGGGGAGCTTGCGGCGTGAGGGAGGACAAGACTTGTGTAGCCACGGGTCCCGGTAGAAGGCAAGGTATCATGTGAATCTGAGACGGACACATGTGCGGCAAGGGCGTCAAGGACGTTTGGGGCGGGAAACGTATAGGGTGACCTTGAGGACGAGGCGGTACTATGAGATGCTGTACTGAATGGGCGTGATGTTGGAGTGTATGCACGGAGTGGGCTTGAGGTGAGAGATAGATCAGCATCGGAGGCTTTGCCAGATGGGTCAGGTGCTTGATCGCCAGCAAGCAAAAAGGGCGGAGACGAGAAGCTCCGCTGCCTGGAGAGCTTGGATGAACAGAGCGGAGAAGATACACGCGGCTTGTGATATGCATCCAGTGAGCGGTCGGGAGAACGAGAAATAGAGACGGTGCGTTTTTGTGGGACGGGGGTGTCATGAGCATAAGAGAGAGAGGGATCGGGGTCTAAGTCTTCTTCGACCTCGAGCAAGGCGGTCATACCGATGACGGATCGGGCGGTGCTGATCTTTGCCTTGCCGATACCCTTGGACTTGGACGGACGCGGCGGCGGCGGCGGATGCGGCAGGGATGCGGGAAGGCGGGGCGGGAGGGAGGAGGTAGAGCGAGAGGCGGGGATGTGCACGGTCGAAGGAGCGCTGCGCCGCTTGGCATGCTTTGACTTGGGTTTTTGGACGTCACTACGGGGTGCGACGAGCCAGCGGACATCCTTTGCCCAGTCCTCGTCAGTGTACGTAAGCTTGCGGTCGGACCTGTGGGTCATATTGAGAGACACGTGGTCGGGAAGGGAGGCGGAGGAGCGAACGACGTCAGAGAGGGAAAGGGCGGACGAAGCGGCGGATGTGGGTGGCGTAGTGGAAGGGGAATTTGGGGAGGAGTGGAAGGGGGACGAGGCGGGAGTGAAGAAGGGTTCGTCGGTGTCTTCCGAGTGTCGGAAGTTGAGCTGAGCGGAAGCGATGATAAGAGACACGGAGACAAGAATGTCGTGGGTGCTGACCTGGAGGAGTTCTTCGGGTATTCCACGGTATCCATGCGTGTCTTGAATGTCGTGTGTCGTATCGGGCGTCGGGTATCGCTGCGAGGGTCTCCCAAGAACCTTTTGGAAGAACGTTGGCTTGACCATCGCCGACGACGACGACGAGGATGGGGAGGAGGAGAAACGGGGGGGGCGGGGAGAGCGGGAGAAGCGGGAGGAGGGAGGTTGAAAGATGCGTTTGATGTGATGGCACGCGGTTTTGTCTTGCCAAATCCGTCTGATTCAAAACGTGTGACGTCATTATTAATACTACCTCAGTCCAGGTGCAAACGATACTTTTCGTCGACCCCGTAACCGGCCCGGATCTCCCGCCTTCTCCGCCTCCGCCTCCGCCTCCTCGTCACCGCTCTCCTCCTCCTCTTCTCCCCACACTGTGGACCACTCAAGATCACGCTTGTCGCTCACCCCTGCGTCCACCTTGACCAGCTTCACACCTACTCCACTCCGTAGCTCCTTCCTGCTCCTCGCCGCTCCCAGCACCGCTGCATCCTCATTCATGGTCTCTCCAGACGTCCTCCCAGGCATGGTGTACCGCATCAACTTTCCTGCGCTCCAGTCTCGCAGAACAATCCGCGCCGCTCCCGCATGATCCAACATGCCTCTCTGTCGTGCCATAAGCATGCCATGTCCAGCCCATCCGATTCAATTTTCCTACCTTTTTAATCAGCCCATTCACCCGTGCTAGCCCCGAAAGGAACCCCGTTACATCTCCTGGCGAAAATGCTGGCAAGTCGTATGCTAGCATTAGATCTTGTGTGTCCGCATGCGTCACGATATGCGTCACTTGTAGACACAGTCAGCCCAACATCCCCTAGATCGATCATCCCCATACCTGAAAACAGTGGATCTTTTAGTCGATCAATCCGGCCCCTACTTCGCAACAGAATGTCTCGTGCTCGCATTGCCTCTCTTTCCTGGTCCGTCAAGGTTGCTGCGCGCACGAACTGCAATCCAGGCGTGTCAATGAACCTCACTCTCCATGCATTATCACCAGGCATCGTGGTCACTACTTCTTGAGCATTCGTCGTAGTATACGGCCCTCTCGCAGACGCTGCCGTGTACGTGTTGTATATCGAAAATACATCCGAGCCAAGAATCGAGTTGATAACAGCCGATTTGCCTGCCTAGTCATCCATGAGTCAAGGTTTGGATCCGTCAGCGCTTTACACTCACGTTCGTGACTCCGGTCACAGCGACAACTAACTCCTCGTTATTCTTCGTCTGTGCAAAGTTGATCAGATGCGTCCAAAGTCCAGCAAGTCCGAGTGCATCATCCTTGGGCATCGGCATGGCTTTTCTGTTCGGTGACTCAAATGGTGTCCCAGAGGGCATGAAAGCAGATGACACTCTGAATGGCAGTACCATATACAATGTCCGTAGGTGTACGAGCCACTGCACGAGCGATTCTCGTGGAACCGTGTCTAGAACATCATATGAGTTTGAACATCCCACCCATGCGTCATACACACCTGTTTTGTTCAGCAGCACTGTCAACTTGCCCTGTGCCGCCTCCGCCAACGCATCGCTCATGCCTGCGGCAGGGTCTCGAGCATCGACCACATGCAGAACCACATCCGCCTTTTGCACGACCTGGCGTAGCGTTGATGGACCGGGAAAAACGGGTATGGAAGGTATTTGTTCTTTGACAATATTGCTGTTGTCCTTGCTTTTGGGTATGGGGGCGGCTCTCAATGACGTAATTCCATCGAATCCTTGCCCATCACTTTCGTCGATATCCATGCCCTCTGGAGTTGGGCTATCAAGGTCGTTTCCATCGTTGCCCGCAGCAGCAGTGCGTTTTTCCTCTTTTCGACGCTGCCTCTCTGCAGCTGCCTGTGGCAGAATGAGCAAGATACCGCATGGAGTATAAATTGGGGTGTGAGCATACTTGACGTCGTTGTTCCGCGACCTCTGCAAGGATCTGGTCTTTATACGGAAAGTTGTTCGGGATACCCGGATCCTTTTTCGATTTTTTTTGCACGACTGCGAGAGACGATCAGCGGGGATTGGAGGGTGATACCCAGTGCAACGCACGCTTTCCGGCAGCCTTGTCTTTTCGAGCCTGTTTCTTGGCCTGTTTGCGGTGTTCTGAGACCTTGTGTTTTATCTTCTCCCGCTGGCGAGTTGTACCGCGCTTGGAGGTCTCTGCGATGATCTGATGAGCTACGCTGACCTTTCTGGATTGAACACGCACTTTTTCGAATGCGAGGCATCTGGCAGAACTGAAAGACTAGATATTACATAATCAATCAATCACTGTCTCCTCCATGGTCGGTTTCGATCCCAAACGCCATGTCGGCGTACACCCAGAACGCGTCTCGCACGTCTCCTCGACAGACTATCCTGGCCATCATCCAGCACAAGACAATGCCTGGAATCTGGCAAAGTTTCAGCAGGTCAGCCCCGATCTCACCCTGACACATATGAGCTCATCCCCGCCAGGGACTCACCGTCCGAGTCGAGCGTCTCTCGAATCGTTCCATCGATCTTGACCTCATCGGTGTCGATGCCTCCATTGCAAACGCCTTCCGTCGCATTCTCATCGCAGAGGTATGTCATCCGTCCGTGTTTTGCGAACGGCGGGTTCACGGGTGTAGGTACCCACGGTATGTATAGAACGCGTGTACATATGGTGCAACACCTCCGTCATCGCCGACGAAGTCCTCTCTCATCGTCTGGGACTCGTCCCCCTCAACGTTGACCCTGCTTTCCTGGTCTTCAAAGACCGTAAGCACTCTGCGCCCGCTCCGCACCACGTTCTCATCGTCCTTTCTCCGTAGCACAAAACGATCAAGCGACAGACAGAAATACACTCGTGTTCCGGCTCAAAGCCGCCTGCGAGCGCAGAAAAAACGCGCCAAAAGACGCGACGGACCCTCAAGTGCTCTTCGTCAACTCGGAGGTCCTCTCTTCACAGTTAGAGTGGGTGCCCCAGGGTGAACAGGAGACAGTCATGGCCGCCAACCCACCCTCGCCGACGAACCCGAATATCGTCCTTGCGAAGCTTCGCCCTGGACAAGAGATCGACATGGAGCTGCATGCCGTCAAAGGCTTCGGTAAAGACCATGCCAAGTTTAGTCCAGTTGGTAATCACGCAGGTAACCATTTGTCCGCTCGACACGCTAATCGCCTTCTCGCAGCCACTGCATCCTATCGTTTGCTGCCCGCAATCATCCTCAACCCAGCAAAACCCGTACCACCTGATCTTGCAGAAAAGTTTCAAAAATGTTTCTCCCCGGGTGTCATCCGCGTACACTCACATACAAAAAAAGTCAGCGTAGACGAAAAATCGGCACGTTTCGAGTCAATGAGCCGCGAGGTATATAGGCACCCCGAATTCGATGGCTGCGTGCAGCTCGCGCGGGTCCGAGATCATTTTCTTTGTGAGTGATATCCCGCTGTCAGCTGCTTGTGCCTCATGCGGTTCTTGTCCAGTCTGCATCGAGTCAGAAGGATTTTACCCGCCGGAACGTCTGCTACCCGAAGCAATTCAGGTGATGCGGACAAAGATCGCTATGCTACGTCGCGCCGCTGAAGCACTACTGAATGATACCGGTACGAGCCAAGATGCTGAGATGGCAGAGACATAAAACCGTGTTATAACATCTTGTGCACAAGTGATACAGTGGAACATTTGGTACACGATCAAAGCAAAGTCCAGACAACGGTAAAGCATAACGACGTAAGAAAGGTGTCAGGAGTTATGGCACTGGGGACGTCACAGAATGTCAGACCCCCCTTCCTGGGTTGCACGAGGGACAGCAAAGCGGATCAGTGGCGTTCTGTCCACCGACGTGTAATAAAAGCTCATGATACGGCGTTGATCATCACTTTGCACACCTGCGTCTTGCTCGATCCTAAGGGATCAATCAAAAAAGATGTCTGCAACGATCATCAAGCTCGTGCTTACTTGGCGCTGAAATGAACGTGCGTGAGTCTCTGCGCCGGACCCGCACGAATACGGAAGGGAAGGGAACGGGTGACGACGAACGCACCACCAACGACAGCGGACTGTTCTGGTTTGTCGTCGTTGGTCGAGATGATGTCGGCATTCCAGGCCACGCTCACGTGTGTGGCCGCAGTCCGACGGGAGATCAGATCGTCCTTGAATGTCTGCAGTGGGTGTGCTGCGTGGTTCAGACGGACCTCGCAGGCGGGCGAGAACGTCTGGGCAAAGGCATCGTGGAAACTGGCAT
>JBBPQR010000078.1:0-20807 GCA_038092615.1 Boletus sphaerocystis | reverse complement strand
CCGACGTTCAAGTTGCAACTGTATTCTCCCTCTCGTAGATCAGCATCAACACCAATCGATCCTACACCGACTCGTTCCCGCCGTCAACCATCTCCTGCCACCCTCGAACCTCCATCGTCTTGCCCACCCCGATTGACCGTCGACACCGACGCGGTACCTCGTTCGCATCGAAGCGTCTCTGCTCCTGTGTACTCGAACAACCTACCGATGAACACAACACTACCTACGTACTCGAGGGATCCACTCTGCAACCGTTACCCCGACTTTTCCCAGTTCTTTCGTCCCCAGGCACACCAGCGACCCCACACGTTCGAGTTGTCGACGTCGATCGATGTTCAGAGCCATCTCATACAGCTTCTAGCGAACTCAAACATGCACGCTCCCATGTATTTCCAAGGATCATCCACCTTGTTGAATGCCTCCAGCCCGGTAGCCCTGTCGCCATATCCCGTTGCGTTTTCCATGAGGCTTGTAGATCTTTTGAGCCGCCATTGACCCCATTTTTTGATATCAGTGGTGATTGTGCCATGCCCTCTCTTGTTCTGTAATTTGTATCACAATATGAGGTATGCAAGCAAAGACATGGTTTACCCGACATGACTTTCCGCCCTTATATGCAAAGTCCTGAGCGGTGGCCCAGACTATACTTGTACAGCTCGGTCCCAGATGCAGCCAAGAGATACATCCCCCCCGTTTCCTCGGTTACTTGCAGTGCTGCGACACGGTGTTCGAACGGTTGTTGAAACACTGTCTGATTGATTGATCCCTCGCCTGGATCAAGGGCCGGACCACCCGTGATTAGGGACCAGAGCCGAATCCTGTTGTCTTGACCAGCAGCGAATAGAAATTTCTCGTATGGATCGATGGCCAGCGGCTAAAGGCGAGTCGTGTAGAACAGAACTTGAGGGAGACCAAGACAATGACTGACCAATCTAACGGTGTACTCGTTGAAGTTGCCGGTGAAAGTCGCCAGTGGGGTTCGAATGGGGAAGCGTAAATCAAAGGTTGATATCTGAATTGGTCTTAGCAGTTCTACCGCAGTGAGAAATCGCACCACTTGCCCGACCATCGATGAAGCTTACTAACAGTTGGTGATCAAGTAGGTGTTTGAGGTTTGTAATCGAAGTGGGTTCGGATATGGAGGCGAAGAGGGGATGACTGTTTGATCTCTGCAGTCGGGTGTCAAATCGGAGGATACCACCATTACGGAGGCCAGTGTAGAGCACGTTCTGCACAAGCGTGAAACGGGATGAGAGATGAATCAAAAGTAGATACAAACCTCACGCTGAGCGAGTGCGAAAACGTCACTTTGGGTGGGAAGGCGTTGTAAGGATGCGCAAACATCAATGTCGTTCATCACCACGGCTTGTTTGTTGGCTCCTGAGGTTGGAGTGAGTGACATTGTGGACAACGGGAGTGGGATTACCGAGAACGAGACGAGAACCGAGTAGATCGGCGGTCCAAACGTCGTGTACTATACGGCTGTCGATTCTATGAATACTGTGTTCCGTCAGTCGCGCAAATGAAAAGAGAAAACGGGTTACCTTTCTACGGGGCGATCGAGGGGAGCATATAGAATTCTACATTCTGGGCCGAAAGTAGTAGCACTAGGGGATGTGATATTAGTCCAAGGATCAAAGAGGAATAAGGGACGAACACGCATGTTGTGCCAGATAGACAGATGGATGATACCTGAGCGAGGCTGAGAGCATGATGAAGACGAGACTCGGATAATGACGTACCTCGGAGGAGAGGTGGAATTTTGGCTGCCATTCAGGGGGGAATCCGTCATGCTGGATGGAGGCGTAAAACCATCCGAGGGTGTTTCCAGCAAAGCTGTACACGCATCCGTTGTGAGCGACGGACTTGGCACAGACTGTCAACAGCGAATTGCGGTGATGTGGTTCGGACGGACCTGGAAGGCAGAGACGAGCGCGTCGGAGGGAATGGTTGATCGGGTGAGCTTGCCAGTCAGTGAGATCTGAGATGATTGCAACTGGCTACGAGGGTTTTGTTATGGTCGATCCCGGAGCAAGAACGGTACAGACTGGACGAGCGTATCCTTGTGAGCGGTGCAAAGAACTGAACGGAGATGCGACAGAGCGCGATATGGGCTGTGATTGATGGTGCTGGGTGTCGGTGTCGGTGTCGGCGTGGAGGGTCGCTGGGGGAATGGAAAGTAGCGTTGGGTGTCGGTGTGCCAGTAAAGACCGGGCAGTTGGCGGGGCATATCCAAGGACATCACGTGCGCACGTTGGTTATGTCCCTCCTCGACGCGGATCCGTTCGCCAATGTGACCGCCAACCGTCCTCGATCCCCCGTTCGTCCCGCGCACACCAAGCTAGCATCTGCTCACCATCCCTCCCTTCCTTCGCTCCACACCCTCGCACAAATGAACATGTCCATCCCTAGCAGAAAGGTACTTGTTCCCTGCCACCTCTCAGCCAAATTATGTGTACGTTGTGCAGGTCAGAAAAGGCACACCCGGGGCACGCTTGCCTCACGAACCATGGAACATGGACCTGGCCACAGAGCTCACCCTTCCAGGAAATACCCCACCACTAAAACGCTGGCAGGAACCAGCCGAATCTATCGCACTTGATTCATCAGGCAAGACAGAAACGTGTTTTACCTTGCGGGAAACTGCAACCAGTACTGATGAAACATGTTCCTCGCGTTCGTTGTCTGGAGACGATGCCGACATTGATTCGCTTCCCTCCCTTTCCTATACTCCCTCTGAGCCCTCTTCCTCCACTCTCTCACGCTCCTCATCCATCGCATCCTCCCCCAAAGACTCCATGCACGTCATCAGCTCAAATCACCACCACAGCGACGACAACCTTGCAGAAGAAGACCCCCTCAGTTATCATTCAGACTTTGACTATTATACCCAATCACTCTCCGATCTCTCTGATTCCGATCCAGACCCTGGTCTCACCACAGGTGAGAACCCAACTCTCCATTCTCCCCGTGACGCCGCCGTCACACCTCCCAGTTCCGTTTACGACCCACCCCTCGACCTTGCTTGTCCTGACACCATGCACACACCTACCGTCCTCCCCCATCCCACTCAGTCCGACTCTCATCTCATAGCATCGCCAAATCACGACCCCCCTCAAGATACCGCCGCGTCGTCAAGCCAACGAACCGTGCCTGAAAGGCAAAGTGGTCCACAAGACGACGCTAGGGGGCGGGAAGTATCCAGACCCAACGGCAATCATTCAACCGGTCCATCTTTTGGTATTTACAATGGTGGCGCTGGTGGCGGCGATGACAATAATGGCGATAAGCCGCGTCGACCTAATCCTTCCGTCTCGAGCATCTCCGACTGCACCTCATCTTCGGACGACAATGCAGACGGCATCACCGTCTATTACAGCCTCGATGGCATGTCGAATGCAGCCCTCTCTCGCGTCCATTCCCGCACTTGTTCACGTTATTCAAAGGCCGGCGGTGGCTCAGACGATGACATCCCTTTGGCTCAACGTGTCCCGACCGCATTATCAGCTCAAAAGTCAATTCGACGGCAGCTTCGCGACGAACGTCAGCAGCGGAAGCTGGAGCGCGCAAAGAGTTCTCGGGTAGCTGCAGAACCCCGTTCACCCTCCCGACCGATAGAATCCGAGCGTGCACCAGCTGTGCCAACAAATTCCCGAAAACGGTCCACGTCTATTGCACCATCTCCTGGTTCGGGTTCGCGAACTGTGCACGCTGAGCCATTTGCGGTCGAAGACCTCACCAAGAAGCTCGCGAACCTCCAAACTTCTTTCCACATACCGCCTTTGACGGCCCCCCTGGCCCATGATGGCTCCAACCACCCTTCTCGGATGCCCGGTTATAGTAATGGCATCTCTCGAAGTTCATCTCGAGGGAGGCATACGGAGCCCTACCCGCAACAAAAGATCCATCGCCCTCCTGAGTCGTTACCACAGGATAGACCTTTGAGAACCATGCGTTCCTTCCATCGACCTGATGGACGCTACTCGGAGGCCCAGCGGCAATCTACCGAACAAACATCGGCCCCTCGGATAGGACGCAGTACAACAACCGCTACAGCTGGTCGCACCGTTCGCGCAGGACGTGATACTGCACCAGCAGGATATGAGCACTACCCCAAGTCGGGTCGTGTCAGCGAGGATAGTCGGAAGCCGTCAACAAGCCTTCCTCGGTCATCCGTGGACAGAGAAGGCGATCTTGCACAACGAGCGGCGCAACGGCCACCTGTTCCCCCATTGCCAATTTCAGATACCACGCCGCCGCAACCCATGAATAGGGTGCCTGTGGTACAGCAAAGAATCTTCATTGGTGATATGCAGCGGTTCAACATTGTGGAGATCACGCCTGCCACAAATGCGAGAGACGTCGTGGAAACTGTGGCAGGTCAAGGCATGTTGGATAAATCGGGATCTTGGATGCTTTTCGAGATGGCCCAGGATTATGGCATGGGTAGGAGCTTTTCACTTTATTCATATTCTCCAGCTGAGTTGGTTCCAGAACGGCCCGTACGGGAGTATGAGCTCTTGGCTGACGTTTCTGCTTCGTGGAACAAGGACAAGTTGTTAAATGGTTTTGTTATCAAGCAGACGCCACTAGCACAGCCATTGAGTCGTTCTGTTAGTCATTCCCGACGGTATAACGAAAGTGGCTTACCGTGTCAATTCAGGCGTTACCTACCAGCTCCCCCACTCATCGCGGCTGGGTTGAATGGGAGAGCAAACGAGGAAAATGGAGCAAACGCTGGATGGAACTTCGCGAACACGGCTTATGGCTATCAAAGCGAGACACGGTAACGTTTGGTGCAGCAGGGCTCAGTTTGCCACGTCACTCATCCAAGCCTGTAGGGAAAGGACGAAATCTTTCTGTGCTCATTGTCAAACTTTGATGCCTACTTCGTCACCCGGCGACACAAATCACCAAAGGCGTTTGTATTTGCCATCAAGTCCACTGATCATCCCTCGTTGTTTGAAAACGCCGCGGACTATCTTCATGTATTTTCTTGTAACCCCAAGGACGGCGAACAATGGATGCAGGTCATACTTGTCGCTCGTGTAAGCAAGCCAGATGTCCTTGGACTTGACCGAGACGCTTACCAATCCTAGTCGTACGTTCTCTACCAGGAACGACATGTTTTATTTGCAAAAACCACGGAAACACTTTCACAGGCAAAACCACTCACTCGTTCTCAAACTAGAAAGCAGTCTGTGTCCAATCGTCCTACGCAACCTCTAGTCAGTGTACCACCTCCCTTCGGCCAGTCACCATCTGCCAACGTCGCCTTTGAGCCTGGCTCCCTCCTCGCGAAACGAAAAGGGGATGCGTAACTATAACATGTCGTGCATGCTCACGCGGCTTTGTCCTCTATTTAATGCGACTTGTCTTAATCGCGAAACATGCATATATACCCATGTCAATGAATATACATATGTACTGGTACACATGTTATAGATAGCAGGAAACAATCTGCAGATGTGAATGCTAAGAATGGGATGAACAGAAAGCGGCGCAACATCGACATGACAGATCATGTCGACGTCTTCAGCTTCTTTTTAGCCGGCCCTTCGTCATCGCCTTGCTTGATTTTCGGCCGTGGTTTAGGTCTAGGTTTTGGCTTGTCGTCATCAACGTCCATCGCATCGGTTTGGTCATCTTTCTTTGGTTTAGCCTTGACTTTCGGTTTGGCGGGTTTTTTCTTTGGCTCGTCTTCTGCGTCACTGCCATCCGCTCTGGCCTTGGCCTTTTTCTTGGTCAATTTCTTCTTCCCGTCCTTTTTCGCAGCCTTGGCTAATTCCTGGTCACCGCTCGCGTCCGACGCCGTAACGCCGCCTCCAGATTCAGAGTCGCTCGCGCTGGGTGAACCCTCGTCACTCGACGAAGCCTGGAAATCCTCGTCTAGACGAATAGTCAGTGTCAATTCAGATGCGCGTGTGTACGACCAACCTTCTTCACTGTCGTCCTCATCTCTACTAATTCGAGGCTTCGGTTGTTCGTCACCACTACTCGCAACACTCTGCATCTCCTCATCCGAGTCGCCACCTCCAGCGGCCATCATCATATCCACATCAGCCACCATCTCGTTCTTAATCTTGACCTTTTTGTCTTTGAGGAATGTTTCCACGGGTTCATGCTCCTCCTTGTTGATCGAAGTAAAGGTGTATTCCGGTCCACTCTTGGTAACGATCTTGAGGTCAAAAGTACGTGCAGCACTTGCACCCATGCTTGCGCCGACGCGAGAAAATACGCATTGGTGGATGTCAGAGAGCTCGACGAGGGTGGGCTGCTTGGACACGAAGAAGATGTACTTTTCAAGCATGAATAGGTCACCTTGAACAGCTTTGAGATTGGCTTTAATTCCAGGGTGCCCGTCGTGGCTGCCATTGCATACACGTGAGTATCGGAAGGGGTGAACGGAAGAGGCAGAACTCGGTACCTTTGGAAAGTGCCAGAACCAATGATTTTCTTCTTTGACAGCGCACGGAAGACGCCTGATACGACCTCAAATGTAGGGTCTTCATAATTCTTCTTCAATCTGTCGTATTTCGCGATCTCCTCTCTAGCACAAGGTCACTCAGCCAAAAGCGATGATAGTCGATCAAGTGTCAACGCACTCAGACATGTTCAGCTCGGCGGTCGTCTCTTCCTCTCGCGCGAATTGCATGACTAGATATTGATATCTGGTCTGACCTTGTCTGATCGGCGTGCTAAGACCAAGCTTCTCATGGTTGGAATGTCATATTAAGAAAATAAGGGATACTCACAATGAACAGAACATGTTGATCATCCTTGGGAAGCAGAAATAATCTTGAGATACTTGAATAAAGAATTTTGTAATCATAAGTCTTGCCACGCAGTCGTAGAAAGTCAAGGAACATGTCCACATCGTAACGTCCACGAGGAGTAAGTACGAGCACTTCTTCGAAGCTCAAAACGAGATCGCCAGATACTTGTCCGATTTCGGCTTTGTCTTTGATGGCATCGTGGAAGGCTTGAGCTGCGCTGACTTCCTCGCCATCGTCCTCATCATCGGACTTTTGCGAGCCAGCGTCCGAATCACGAAGCTTCGCTTGGGTACCAGGGACGTAGAAACGAATCTCGACCATTTCATCCGGGGCACTTTTTGAAGCCTTTTTACCGCCCGAGGATGAAGACATGAATTCGAGGGATACCTCTGTCCTTCCGGCAATGTTGGAATTGGCGACCTGTTTCAAAGGTAGCTCAAAGGCAGTCTTATTTGACACCAGAAAGGCGAGGTCTTGTCCTGAGCAAAGATGAGAACCGAGAGGACATCTCGTACGTCCCTAAAGACGAACCCTGAATATCGGTGACACCCCAGTTCCATCCTTTGAATGTTACGTCCTTTACCTCCAGCGTCACGCCAAAGTGTTGCTTGAGTAGACCCGCGAGTTTGTCATGATCCTGTGACAAGGAGGGCTGTTCGTTGGTTTCTTCCTTTGAAGAACCCGGCTTTCCACGCACCTCACGGAGGAAACCATCAAACGTCTCTCTCCGCCTGTCCTTTAACCCGACTCTGAGCTGGAAATTTCTCGCGACGCGGAACCATTGTGCCCACTTGATCTCGTCTGCGGGTATCGCCTTCACTCCTTCGGTTTCTTCGCCTTTCCAGGCCATGCCGCTGCCTGCGACTCGTAATTCTGGAATGGCCATGAGTCCAAGCCATTGTCACCAGAGATTCCACTTACTGCCGACTTCTGGTAACAGATCGTGATATATGCGGTCAAACTGGGTTGCAGCCATGGTGGTGGTTGGTGGTGAAGCTTTGAAGTCGCGCGCGTCGATGTATGTAATCAGCGCGTCCCGACGCGCTACTACTAATACTGGCAATCTCTGCTACGGTACATAGCCCTTTGGTGTCAACGTCCAATCGCTCCAAGTTCGCTCCACTCTTCGTGGCTGCGGGAATCGCCACTGAAATCCGTGCCGTACAAGACCCCATCATGGACTCGACTCAAGAGAGGACATTTTGCAAATGGTGCGCTCAATATCCCATGTTGCGCATCGTTGGCCCGCATTTCTATTCCCAATCTCTAGGCTCAATACCAAATTGGAGGCCAACGGATACCCACCTATGCGCTCGCTCGTCCAGGATCTCTGTGATGGCGTGCGCCTGATTCAACTAATGGTCCGCTGAGCTCCAGTTTCCGTGTTTGCAGCTTGATCATTCATTCTGGGCGCATTTCAACAGGAAATCATGGGTAACGGCCACCCATCTCCTGCACGATGTTGGCGCTCAAGTCACTTTCAGGAGATACCTCGCTTGGAAGATATAACAAGAATCCAAGGATACGCGTCCAAAAAGCAGAGAACGTAAACAAGGCGCTGGAGTTCATCAGACAAAGGGGCATCAAACTGACCAATATTGGTCCTGAAGGTATTGTCGTCTCGGACAAGTTATGACACCATTGCTCAGCAGATCGGTTGCAGACATCATAGACGGTAACTTAAAGCTTATACTCGGCATGATATGGACTCTCGTCCTACGGTTTACAATCGCAGACATCAGGTGAGTGATGCGCAATGCAGGGTAGTGTTTGTCTGAGTGCCATCGCAAGCGAGGAAGGTCTCTCAGCCAAAGAAGGGCTTTTGCTTTGGTGTCAGCGAAAAACTGCCCCGTATAAAGAAGTCGATGTCCAGGACTTTTCTGTTGGCTGGTCAGATGGCCTTGCACTGTAAGTGCTCTCCTTCCTTCAGCCAGATTTCTGCCTCATCAATATTTTGAGGTGTGCCCTTATTCATTGCCATCGCCCGGACCTCTTAGATTACGACAAGTTGAACAAGGTAAAGGACTTCTCTTCCTCTCATTTCCCGGGAGTGACATCAGCCTAGTCAGATCGTCACGAGAATACGCGCCTGGCATTCCAGGTAGCTGCTGATCATCTTGGCATTCCAGTCAGTGTCCTCTTTCCCTGGGTTGGTACCATTTTTGAGGCCTCTTTGCCAGCAACTGCTCGAAGTCGAGGATCTGTGTGACTCGGACCGCCCAGACGAACGTAGTGTCATGACTTATATTGCCAGTTATTTCCATGCATTCTCCTCGATGGGTTAGTGGATGTGTTCTCAAAGATCTCATCATTCACAAAATACTTGTACAGATCAGGCGGAGACGGTCTCTCGTCGTGTTGAGAAATTCGCGGAACTCATGCAGTCTGTATGGACGAGCAAGAATGATTATGAGCGCAGGGCTCGTAATGTCCGCTGGGTTTCTAACATCTCTTTCCTCTCGATCTGATTGTTATTCATAGTTACTTCATGCACTGACTGAAGTCCAAGAACAGTGGAGGGCAAGTAGATTCACTGGCACATACGCGGATGCCAAGGGGCAATCCTCAGCTTTCACAACATATAAACAAACGACGAAACGTATTTGGGTCACAGAACGACAAGATGTCACCACCCTTTTTGGCAACATTCAAACGAAACTTAGGACGTATGGATTGAGGGAATATGTCCCTCCTGCTGGACTTGCACTTTCGGTTGGGAGAGCCGACACCTCTTTCATCCCGTGCTCACTCAAGATATCTAGGATATAGACAATGCATGGAACGAACTGCTAGATTCAGAGGAAAAACGCTCCAGATCAATAAATGCACAAATACGACAGTATGTGTGGCACTTTACAGATTCCTGCAACATCTTACGCCTCTTAGAATCAAAGAATCCCTCCGAAAACAGTTTGCTGATCTCGCCAACGACTTCTCGCAACGCCTACACGGTGTATCGCTTGATCTGGCTAGCGTAGAAGGCCCGTTAGAGGTTCACTGTCCCATTTCCCCTGATTTCTTTGTTTGACCGATGACTTTGTCTTACTGAAGGAGCAGCAAGAGCAAGTTGGGAAGATACAAGTTCGAGTCCCCGGTTTGGCTGATGCCCTGGCTCGTGTGGCAAAGGCTGAGAACGACTGTACTGAAGCCAACGTGGAGGAAAACGACTACACGGTGTTTACTTGGCAAGACCTTGACTTTGAACTCGAACTAGTCACTCAAGCGATTGCTAAGAAGATCTCTTTCATTGACAACCAAGCGCGTATTTCATCTCGTTGCTCCTGGCATTGTGATCCGTACTGACGTGCGGCAGATTGTATCGAGGAACATGACCAATATGACACCAGCCCAGTTGGAGCAGTTCGAAAGCACGTTCCGGTACTTTGACCGAGACGAAACCAATATCCTCATCCTGTCGGAGTTCAGTGCAGCCCTAGCCAGTCTTGGCATCATATACACGGTGCGAAGGACTCTTCATGCAGATTAGGTGACGTTCTGAAAATAAAGCAGGACGATGACTTGGTCTATATCTACGATCAGCTGGTCCAAGACTATGGTGCAGTGACCTTTGAAGCTTTCATCAATCTTTTGGTATGCATTTGCAGCTCTATGTAGCTTGCTTCAAGCACTGACGACAGTTGATGCAGGTGGATATTACTGAAGATCAAACATCGCCAGAACAACTTCGAGAATCCTTCCGTGGAATTGCGGGGAACAAGGTGGGTTGCATCCAATACTCATGATCATGCTGATTTTTGGGACCACTTGCAGCCGTTTGTAACCGAGCTGGACATGAGGCTAGCTCAGCTTCCTGTCAGTGCGATTGATTATCTACGGGAGGTGCTACCTTCTTCCAAGGATGAAGTTGGAGAACCAGAGTATGACTATGAGACCTGGCTTCATGATGTATTCGCATGATCCTTGGTGCATCGTACGAACGCAGGAGTGGTAGCTAGACGACATTCGGCAGTGTACAATCTATGGGTAGAAGGACAGTATTCAGGGTCCCATGGATCAACAGTGATTGTATTGTGGACCCAGTAAAACACATCCGATTATGCTATGGGATAATTTTATGCATCGAAAGTGATGGAGGCGCCAACCTTGTGGGCAGGACCGATAGGGGCAACGTCGTTCAGACGTTGAGTGTCTAGAGCAAGACCGAACGACGCTTTCACACCTGGCCGAAGAGTCTGAGTGTAGCCTATGTTGTTCGTGAGTTATATGAAACTGTATGTAGGGGTACGCAGACAGACCAAGAGCGAGAACACCTGCATTGTTGATCTTGGCCTTGACAAACGCAGCCGAATCAAGGAAACTGAAAAAGAAAAGGGTCAGTGAGGCGACAGTGCGGATCAACCAGACATACGCCTTGGCACCGACTTCGAGTGCGACACCCGAGGTTGTTGACTTGGTATCGTAAACAGCCTTGGCGCCGGCTTCAACATCCGAGCTGACACGGTGGTAATAGCTCGCAGAAAAGGAGTTGAAGTTGTTGAGACCGTGAAGAGTGACGGCATACTCGGGGGCATTGTAACCGATAGCCGCAGCGTAGCGAGTAATTTTACCCTCGGTGACGTTGTAAGCAGCCTCGGCACCAAAAAGGAAACCATCACGACCAAAGACGGTGTCTGCAGTGAAAGTGGGACCCTAGACGGGAGATGAGAAGCGAGTTGAAAGCGAAACGGATTGCAAAGTGACCTTGAAGACGTCGAGGGCACCACGTGTGTGTACACCAGACTGCTTGTAGATGACGTTGAAGAGGGCGGATTTTGAGCCCTTGTCGGGGATCAAGGAGGTGTTGACATCGAGCTTCAAACCTTTGGCAATGTAATTTTCGAGCTCGACCTGAGACTTGATGACGTTCGAGGTTGTCCAGGTCTCTGTGAAGACAAGGCCATTCTTGGGGTCGGCATACCTTGCCTCGAGGTCACCAGTGATGCCCTGGGTCTTGGAGTCACGGAGACCGGCGACCTTGAAGGCAACTTTAGAGGGTGTCTTGGTCTTGACCTCGAGGGAGGTGCCAGAGAAGGGGAAGTCCTTGGATAGCAGATCATTGGAGGACTTTCCAAGGTCCTGGAGAAGAACGGGAGGTGAGGGCGGAAGACGGTGTGAGACGGCGGAGACGAACCTTCCAAGAGGGCGGAACGGGTTGAGGAAGAGACATGATGGACGTGAAGAAAAAGCGGTGAACAGACGCGTTCCGTTTTCAATCCGGGTTGATTCGTGGGAACATTTACACAGCGATGGGTCACAGTGCAAAACTACACAAACGAGTCGTGAGTGTCCAGTCGCGTATGTGTGCAGACCATCCATCGTGTGTGCAGAGAAAGACGACCTCGTCGTCGACAACCCAGCCAAAACCGGTGGTCACACCATCCATTCAGCCAGCCAAGAAACGCGCCGGGCTGAAATCCAAGGCCAAGGCGAGAAAGGGCACACAAGATCATGTTTTGGGTGGTGCAGACTACGTGACATTGCTGTCGGGAGGTCGAAGAAGGGCAGCGGAGGAGGCACTCAAGTTACCGGCTCCTTGTTTGTAATCGCACTCGGTTCCGTGTTTGTCTGAATCGTACATATGTAAGAGCGCTGGCCAAGTTCCGGTGCGACCGAACTTGACCCGCACATGTTCAAACCTCCAGTTCACCTCGTCGGTCTGAGATCGCTCGCGACAGCTGCGCTCAAGTCCCATCCCAAACAGCTGAATCATGGCGTACTCCCCGCATCGACCTCCCCTGTCTCCCCAAGGCTCGACTTCTTCAATTCCGTCACCCACGGAGCAGGCCAGATACCCACCTACAGAGTACTAGACGGCCTCGGCGTCCCCATCGAAGGGGCAGAGCTCCCAGACGTGGGTCCCCCTCTCTCTCATCGTCCACTCTGCTCATCAACCATCTAGATCACCCCAGAGTTTGCTCGCAAGTTGTGCGTTTATGTGCCTGCGCTTATTACAACGAAGCCAACACACCATTGTTCCCTCTAGATACGAACACATGCAGCTTTTGCCGACGATGGACAACATTCTGTACAACGTCCAACGTCAAGGCAAGATCTCATTCTATGTATGTCACTTGCACTGCTGATGTCCAAAGTCGTTCTAAATGAAATGCTTCCTAGATGACCTCAGTCAGTCATCTCATCTCACCTCTGGGAATTCACCCAGTGACCATTCTCCTAGTATGGCGAGGAAGCCACCATAATCGGTTCTGCCGCGGCATTGGCCAACGATGATGAGTGTGTCTTTTTGTCCATTTTGGTCTTACATCCTTCTGACGTCATTTCAGAGTACTAGGTGAGCTCTTGTCGCATCCCAGTGCACAGCGTCCCCATCATCGACCAACACAGGTCAATACCGTGAAATGGGTGTGCTCTTATGGAGAGGCTTTGGCATCGATGCTGCAATGGCCCAGTGCTTTGGAAATCACGAGGACAAGAGTGGAAAAGGTCGACAGATGCCCATGGTTTGCAATTTCCTGCCATCTGGTCTACCTTGCACGCTCACACTCCACATAGCACTTTGGGTCCGTTGATCATCACTTTCATACCATCTCGTCTCCGCTTGCAACCCAGATACCACAGGCCGCTGGTGTCGGATTCGCGCTCAAGCGTGATCCGGCAAGACGCAACAAGAATGTAGCGTGTGTGTTCTTTGGTGAAGGTGCCGCTTCGGAAGGCGACTTTCACGCGGGAATGCTCCTTGCTTCAACAGTACCGTCTCCGACCATCTTCTTGGCACGTAATAACGGTTTCGCAATCTCAACCCCTGCGCACGAACAGTATTATGGCGATGGAATAGCTGCACGCGGACCTGGATATGGCGTTGAAACCGTCAGAGTGGATGGTAACGACATCTTGGCGGTCTTTAATGCCGTCAAGGAGGCACGTAGACGATGCCTCGAAGGCGGCCGCGCTGTGTTGGTCGAAGCCATGACATATCGTGTTAGTCACCACTCGACATCTGATGACTCATTTGCATACCGTGGACGACAAGAAGTGGAGAACCGGAAAAAAATCGATAACCCAATCACGCGTTTCCGGCTGTTCATGGAGTCGAGAGGCTGGTGGAATGAGAAGGAGGAAGAAGAGCTCAAAGCGAAACTCAAGAGTGATGTCATTGCCACACTCAAGCGGGCGGAAACACTCAAGCAGAGCGACCTTCGTGATCTGTTCACGGATGTTTACGGTGGTGAGGAGCCGTGGAATCTGGTGAGTCACGAGTCTACACCCACTCGTCACCCAACTTATTCATGTACAATACAGAGAGAGCAGAGAGAAGAGCTTGACAGGCTTCTCAAGAAGTACGGACAAGTCTGGGAGCCCTGGCGAGAATCAATCAAGCGATTCAGGGATGAAGGCAAGAAACTCGTCGACTGAGTGTCATGTCATGTAGTTTCTTGTGCAATCAATGGTGACTGGATGACACGTCTCTAAAAAATGAACTCGAATCACCCTCTTAGAGGTTCACTGGTAAACATTGGATTTACCTGTCCAAGTTCCTATCCATAGCCTGCGGGCCGGAGTGATCATACGCAATATGCCAGTGAATAGAGTACGAATACAATAGCGGGCCAATTACGGTCGTGCACTAACGTAGGTTGGAAGAAAATAACAAGTTCTTCAACTGAAGGCCAACGTGCCTTGACCACGCTCCGGGTCACTCATCCTGTGCACGCGGACTGTGTTTCCAAACTGGACATTACCCATATCCTGGGGAGTGATCAGGATGTACTGCTTCTTGTCGGATGCATTCGCAGTGTCAATCTACCATTGCGGTGAGACAATGAAAGGGTGGGGGATCACTAAACATACTATCATGCGCATGCTGATGCGGCGGTTGACAGCATCCATAAAAACATCGAACTCATCTGAGGCTTTGTTAGATGATTGCAACGGAGGATAAGAGGTACCCATGTACCAAGACAACGCAGCGGACAACCGATCGAGTCCCACAACGATAGCAGCAAACAGATAGTCGAGAATGACTTTTCGCCACCACTAAGAGACCGGGGATCTTTATCCCTCCCTTGAGTCAATGTTTGGTCATCAGTCTGAACCTTGAGGTGCAGCGTCTGATTAACGTGGTCAAACAGTACTTTGCCATAGTAACCCCGCTGGGAGAGGTGATACTGGAACACTAGCTTGCAACGAAGAGCAATGTGACGCCGGAATTCTTGCCACCTATCCATGCGAATCATAAGCGAGTTCCTCAATGCCTGGACAAATCGTGAGCATGCGTCCCCTGATTACAAAGTTGGAAATGGTATTACGTGGTTGAGGGCGGAAAGGTTACGGATATCACGTTCGGCATTGTCTAGATCGGCCTTTGCCTTGTTTACTTCAATGGTCATCTCCTCGATAGTCGCGCCGTGTCTTTCAGATTGAGTCAACGCGGGTCCATCATTCTAGAAATGAAACCTACCGGCGCTCTCGTTCTTTCAGTGCTGCTTGAACTGAATCGAGCTGGCGCTGTACCTCAGCCACTTTCCTGGGATTCTCGACTCTCTCGCAATACTTCTCTGCGTGTTCCGACCAGCTACTAAACTCTTCCTGAAGAGTTTTCGTGATAGCGTCAATATCAGCAACCGCTTTTCTCTCGGTCTCAAGCTTTGTCCGATAAAATTGCTGGTTCTGTTGCGCTTTCAGTCGACTCCCCACGGCCCCCTCGATTTTGGCCTACACGGAAACTGATCTCGAACTAAGTCATGCGACAAACATTAATGCGTACTAACCATGATTTCATCGCGATGCTGTTCAAAGTTCTGAATCTGCTGCTTGATACCATTCATTTCCGTCAAAAGTTCGGCCTGCTGTTGATCAATAATAGCTTTACGCCCCGTGAGATCGGTAAATTGCTCCAGTATAGAAGCTTTATCAGCCTCGGCTTCCTGTGAGGTGGAGAATCAACACGAACACAACGGACAGCACGAGCTAGATATATACACGTTTTGCATCCTGCAATCCCGAGATTCCGGCTGGCATTTCTTCATTGGCCTCTTCTTGGAGTTGAGCATGCGATGTCTTTGCCGTTCGTAAACTCTCGTGGGCTTGTCGCTCTAGTACCTATGCAACACTGTCATCATGTTGTTGTGATAGGATTTTGGGCGATTTACGGAAAGCGTCTCAATCTCTCGGGATATGTCGTCGTAGATTTGGCGGCACTGGTTAATCTCGACTTGTATGACTTTGTACTCTGATTCAGCAACCTGCAGATTCTTTTCCCAATCACTACCGGGAACGGTTGAGAATATCCGTAACGGACTTGAAAGCATGCGCTTACCGGCGTGTAGTAGCAAGATCACTTGTCGTGAACAACATGCGCCGCGAATCATTTGCATTTACCCTCGGCAAATTGATGGACGAGCCACCTCCCTCTCTAATTTGTCCATGGTGAACGGTAGATGGGATAAAGACCAGTGGGCACGTACGGGTATCTAGTCACTCGCATGTGATCGGCGGTCCACGCAACACCACCCCCGCCTAGGCTTTTAAGGATATCATCACCGACTCTTCGGTCTGCCGCAAGCACTGTCCTTTCAATGTTCGCCAAGTTGATCAGAATTCGAAGCACATATGGGTCGGAAACCTGTCGCAGCTGAAGGTCACTACTATCATCAGTTTATCTTCGGAGACGACTCACATCCAGAGCACGCAAAACAGTGAGGACATCCCCACGTGGCTCACCAGCCGTATAGTCGAATAAATCTCTTTCTGAGATGATAACGTTAGCGTGAGAACTAGTAGATAAGTTAGCATCATGGACCAAGGAGAAGGAGCGAACAAAAATACTTCTTTGATTGATCAAGAATTTTCTTCAGTTGCGGTCGATCTCTCGCATCCGTACACGCAAAAGACCTCATCGGGTGTCCCAACTGCGCCCTCAACAGTGGCGCCCATTTCTGATCCTTAAGTTTCACGTACAAGCCAAGCGGTCCAATGGGGGTGTCTCCGTGCCAACGCGTCCTGCTGATACTCTGCAAGACGCCCTTGATATCAATACCATATGAAGCCAGACTGTTCTTCTCTTGCTCTTTGCAATTGTTAATCATCGTCTGACATTCAGTGATCCGCTCTTGGAGTTGCTGTCTCTTGCCTTCAGCGGCTTGACCTTTGGACTTAACCTCATCCTTTTTGGTAAGTTGATTACGTTTCTGTTCGATAGTCTCTTTGTTTCGACGATCGGCTTCGGCAACAACTTCCTTGGCGGCATCGAGACGACGATTAATTTCATCACGCTTCACCTGCGTATGAGCCTCCAAGCGGCGAGTCTCCTCTGCAATTTTCTCATCATAATCCTTGATAGACCTGTTTAGGGCTTTCAGGCTAGAATTCATTGCATTTTGGTCGCTCTAAAAATGACCTTCAAAAATCATGTATTTGATGCTACTGGATGACACTCACTCTGAAGTCATTGAGCTTATTCTTATTGACTCGCATTTTCTCTTGAAGTTCATCACGCTGAGCATTGAGATGATCGATATTCCCTAGCTCGGAATGTGCTTTCTCATAGCGCTCGACTTCTTGAGAAGCAAGTCGGAACTGGGACTAACGGAGAAAAGTCGAGTTCACCCTAAAACATAGCTTGGGAACGGCGACGCATACCTCCGCTGTTTGCACTTCAGCTTCAACTCGCGTCAGACGGTACTCGGCCCTGGCCAGCTCCTCAAACTTTCCCTCCATTTCCTATACGACTGAAATTGGCAGTGTCACGACATTTTAAACGGAACAAGACTTGCCCCTTGTTTAGCAGCTACGTGAGCCCACGCAAGTTCTTTCTTGAGCTCGTCAGCTTTGAATCGTTGTTCGCGGGCTTTAGATGCCTCTTGAAAGCGTGAAGTAGCTTCCTGGAAAGCTGCGCGGAGGTCTGGAAGGATCTGCTTTTTCTGATGAAGTAGCTTCTTGGTTTGGTTAATGTTGTCCAGGCACGTATCATATTCCTCGCTGAGCTGGCTTAATTGCGTTCCACGAAGAAAAAACTGGTGAAATGGATGACTTTTGAATAATGTCGCCGGTACACCGTGAACCAAGACAAACCTTGTACTTGTCAGATGGATGAGAAGCATTCAAGAACTGACGTGCGGCATCTGGAAATACCGTTAAATAGCTGGTAATACTCCTGATTGCTAAAAACATTGCCTTGAGTGAGGACATTCATAGGATTATCAACCTGAACGTTCATATGGTCACATATAGCAGCTAGTTCATCTCTCTTGTTGGAGATGAGGGTGCCGTCCTTACTCATGATTCTCCACGAAGAACTTCCATCGCGAGTGAAAGCACGCCGAATGACAATACTTTTCCCGTACTCTGTGGGCTTGTAGGCTTCTTCACCTTGGTTCTTCAGCACAATAGTGACTTCTGCCTTACTACGCGATGGTGTTTGTATAATGGGACAGAGGAACCAAAGTACAACTTACTGTTGACCTTCACGAACAAACGATTTGAGTCCACTACCTCGTCCAGTGGAAGTGGATTTGCCACCAAGAGCGATCGTAATGGCAGACAAAACGGCACTCTTCCCACCTAATCGGTGGTGGATGCCAGTCAGCGATATGGTAGGCGATCGCATATACTCACTTCCATTATGCCCTTGCAATGTATGTCAGCGATCGTTCTGCGACTGGCTTGATCAACGGCTTACCGATGATAAAATTAACCTGGGGCCCGAACGTAAAGGTCAAGTGAGGATGGCACATGAACTGCTTCATCTCAACAGACTCTATGATACCATGTTCCGCGATACTCTTGAAAAACTGCGTCAGCTATGCCCACAACAGACGTGAAACCACGTACACCGATGGTATTGCGACGCTGCTCGAGCTTATGGCGAATAGCCTCACCGTGGTCCTCCTCGAACCTCTTCTCTTCCTCTTCGTTTGGCTGTTCATCATGGAGAAGGTCTTCCTCCTCCTCCTCGTTGGAGTCATGCTCTTCGTCCTTGACCTTCCCCTTACCATTGATAACTGGCTTCCTTTCACGTCGCAGGGACGGAGCGGGAATCTCAGCGAGATCATCGCTGTCCTCTGTCCTGGCACGCTTGGATACCTGGGACGATGTAGGCGCATCATCATCGCTGTCAACAATATTCTTTCGCTTTGCCATGGCGAGTGGCAAAAGGGAGAGAAGGAAGACGCGCGAGACGACGCGACGCGCCAAGCGTCAATAATGCCAAATAAGATTGTTCACGTGATCTATATGAACGGAACAAGTATTAATATTGATCTGATGGAGTCCGCGTTAGTTTGGACGATGAGGAGACTACTTATCGAATAAGGCTGAGCGTAACACAACCGTGTCATGTCGAGAATGGTGGTGTAATGGGAAGTATTCTTGCTAGCCGATGTTGCCTCTCACGATTGGCGGTAACCAGCTCCACCCGGTTTCATTTTAAGAAGCTTCCTCAAACTTGTTGTCTGCCATTTTCTTCAGAGTCTCTGAGCCGTTTTCGGGTTCAAACTCGACACTCGCTGCCTCGGAAATCGTCAGGTTGACGAGGCTTCCATTCGCTTGATATCCGTCCTTGTTGGGAATTTGGAAAATACCATACGACTGTTCAGATACCCCTCCACCCACAGTTCGAAACCAGCAGAGCCGGACACGAACAGCTGCCTATAAGATGTATGTCAACCAGTACATAATTCTGTCTCACTGAATTAGATCCACTCTTAAGGTATGATAGAGGAAATCCTCACTTTGGCCCCGGTCTTAGTATGGCTGGTGGCATATCCCATCCCGCCCGCGCAGTACCCTTGGCGGCTCCTCGACCTGGATACCCTGCACCCGTTGCCAACCTTAATGTCTCAAGTCCTCCACCTTCAGCCTCTCCTTCAGGCCGATCACTGGAACCACAGCAGATGGGGCAGGCCCCTCAAGTGCTTCGCGTCACTCGCCCGCAGGCAGACACGGGCGGACCTCGTATGCCTCCGCCCATTTATCAGACAGCTGTTCATAGGCCGTCTGTGCCGAGCACCCCTCACCCCCTTCAGCCGCCAATGACTCCCATTACGCCAATTTTCGTTCGCCCTTCAAAGTCCCCCGCTCCGCCCGATGTCAAATTCTCGGAGCCTATCATGCGTGGTAACTCCGAGGATAATTTGTTGCCAAAACGTGGGGAACGCGGGGATGATTTCTGGAGGAGATTCAGCATAGTTGCTAAAGAAGAAGAGAAACCTAGGTAGGAAAGTCTTACGATAAGGCTGATGTAAGTTAATCCACCCCCTAGTTCTTGGTTGATCAAGACTCAGAGTGGGACTAATCGCTTATCGCGTTGGGTCTGGGTGATCGGCATGGTCCTACTTATCGTGAGTGCTATCCAAACAGTCTAATACTGGATCTTTAACCTCTTCTCCCAGTGCGCTGGAATTGGAATCGGACTTTGGTATTATATCGCACACACTACACCCTCTAATCAGCAACCCACTGCTGTCGGTGGTAGTGCAAACGAATCCGCTGGTCCTAGTGCTTCGACGGCAGGAAGTCATACGTCTTCCTCTTCTCCTCTTGTTACGCCCACCTTTACCCTGGCGCGCCGTGACGCGGTGCCAGAACCCACACCAACGTCGTTTTCCCTTGTTCGTGTGCCACCTGAAGATGTTGTACGAGCAAACATTTCAAGGCACAGCAAAAAACACTGGCTTCGCAACTTCTGACATCCCAATTATTATACAACCCTCTTGGGTATCCATTCCTACCATGTTTATCAGACACCATCACTGCATGCAATATTGCGTTTTTTCAGGGTTTATTCGGTCTAGTCCACCCTCCGACTTCTTTGGAACGACGTCTACCTAGACAAGTGTCCTGTCCTCTCGTTTAATCACCGAGTTTGTATTTATTCTTTATTTGATCGAGTCCTTGGTTGATTCCATTGTCCATATCCTTGGGATTTTTAACCTTGAAGTTCTGCGACATTACCTTGTCGGATCATCACTTTTGTCTCTGTTGCTCTATGAATTCTGGCACCTTCATGGATATCGCCGTTGTCAAAGCTCGCCTGGCACGGAATCGTTCCTGATTTGAATTTGAGCTCTTCCC
>JBBPQR010000077.1:0-20904 GCA_038092615.1 Boletus sphaerocystis | reverse complement strand
GTTCCATCCCACGTACCGTCTCCTGAACCACGAGAGAAGGATGGAAGCCTTACAGATGGGTATCAAAGTTCATACTTATGGCATGGTTGGTGCTTCGTGCCTCGAAACGGTCTAGACAATTTTAGCCGTCACTGGAGAGTGCAAGACCAACTGGTTGAGGATTCATAGCATCCGATTAATATGCGCTGATTGCATTGCTTTTTCAAATCTGAACATCTCAGATGACTCTGACGCCATTGACAAGCCCGCTGAGAATTGATCAGTGTCAGTGGTCATCTCAAGAAACTTCATACATGCACGTCTTGGCGCTTCAAGAAAGCTAGACTTGGCTGAGCTTGACAGTGGACACGTCACTTCAGAACCTGTATTGCACCCTGAGGTACTCCCCTGTGGCCCACCCGTCCAACATATAAGACGGGGACTTGACCTAGCCAAGTCTTTACATGACTGACCATGGCTGTGGGAAATGCGAATATGACTGGGTCCATATGCACTCGAAATCAAGGCAAACCAAGTTGCTCTCCGTCACGGTATTTGACTATGGTGCCCAGTGTTAAATTTCGTGCTGTCGTTTAACATCGCTCCCAGTCCAGCCATAGATACGGACAACTCACCTTTGTAACATCCCTTTCACGCTCGCTCATCGTCTCCTCAGCAGATTACATGCGGCAGCAAGCCATATTTTGATACTCTGCTCTACATGCTGGACAGCATCCGCCAAATGATCTTGGCATCATCTCACTTCTGTAACGAGCATCAGCATCTAGCACATTGTTTCAGGTTATCCATACCTATGTATAATCTAGCAGCTTTGAGCCATCTGTCTTCGCTCTTGGGACATTGTTCACATCCAGCCTTCATCAGTTTACGCACTGCAACCATTCGACCAGCATGCTCCTCCAAACATGCCATAGTGATCCAACCCAGTGCATGTTTGGGATTTGATCTAACAAGTGAGTCGAAGAGCAGCCACGCCCATTTAATGTTACCGATTTCAGCTTCAGACATTATCGCAATGCTGTCCAAGGATGTCAGATAACCCTTGGAGTCTACCGAGGTAGCAGCCCAGAGTTGGTGGAGGTGCCCGAGGTCTATGACACAATGGTTGTTAGTATGCATGAACTCCTAAGTTGGTCGGGTTTAAGCGATAGAATGGTTGTATTGCATTACGATTGTGAATACCGGGACAGAAGTAATAAGCACAGCTGACGAAGAGGATGAGAACATCGTCGACATGCGTAAACAATGACGCACCCAATGGGAACATGTACGTCGACATCTGCGCTACCATACTTAAAACCCCATGTCCTTAACTTGTCACAAGCACTTGCAAAAGTGTCACACTGTCCAGGTAAACAAACACAGAGGCACCCATCCATCCAATAGGAATATAGATGAGACATGCAGTGAGAACGGCTATCCAGACCGCAAGATGAATGTTAACAAAGGATTGTGTTTCGTTTACCCATGCTGGGATGATCGTCAACTATTGCAAAAAAGACATTAGACTGTGACACATACATACAACAAATAAAAACGAATGAATGAGAAATTGGAGAGTATAAATCCTACAACAGTGGTCTGATTCTGCCCTATTACGGGGATGGAACTGACTGAGTCAGTGCGGCGGTGGCAGTCTAGAGACCGAACAACTTGAATGAGAGGGACAAGCACTACAAACAAACACAAATGTACAAAGTGGATGTACTATCCCTGCCTGCATCGAGATACTCTAGAATATACTACCCACTTTTTGTAAATAATTCAGGGTTACATGTTGGTTATGGCATGTTTTGAATGAGGATACTGCACATTTCAAGGGGGTGCTGAAATGTGTAGATAGGCATACTACACATTTCAAGGGGGTGCTGAAATGTGTAGATAGGCATACTGCACACCATGCAGTGGACATGAGGTATGATGTCATAGATGACATCATTTCCTAGACTATGACATTGTTGGCCTAGATTGTTAGTCAGCATGTCACGTGCCAGTATCACATGACTTCTCCTAGGGGTAAGATAGATAAGATCATAAATAGATAACTGGATGGTCACATGACCAGTCATGTGACATTATCTGATAAGATAAGAAAGGTTAACATACAGTGTACCGTTCATAGTGTAGTTCAAGTGTAAAGGCAAGTGTTATAGCTCGTCTGATAACATGGATGGGGATGAGTGATTGATCGTGGGTAGGGATGTCAAGATCTGTGGTTGAGTAGAGGTTGAAGCCTGAAACCGGATGGAAACCTGAGCAAGTTAGACCAGTGTAAACATAGGCCTGATGAGTGAACTAATAGAGATGATGGTTTGTGAGTCGGTGTCGAAAGTTATAATGAGCAGGATGGTAAACATTGACAATGATATTGAAACAAAGAAATGACGTAGCATCCAATAACGACGATGAGACGGCAATTGCAAGGGTAGAAAATGGAGTAGTAAACAAAGTGTCCCAGGCCCCTAAGGGAGAGTAAGACAAGTGAATAGGACTGGGGAAAGACGACGTAGAGGTAGGGTTTATATATGTAAGTACGGTGCTTTAGGGTAGGTCGTCTGAGTCCGAAAGTATTGAGGGCCAGTGTGAGAGAAAGAAGCAAAGTAGAAGATAAGGAACATGAGGAGAACACAAAGTGTCCGTGAGGTGTGACATCATAGATACGATGATGGTCTGGACTGAGTCTGGACCAGAAGTTATGTGGTTCCCATGGTCACATGTAGAGGTCACGTGACAATGAAGAGCAAAATGTCACGTGATCCAAAGAGGGGTAAGTCAGGTGACTTGGTCAGGTGACTGTGAAAGTGAAAATATGTTAAGTATGATGAGTGAAAGAAAATGAAAACGTAGTGTGAAGGTCCTGAACTATAACAAAGCCGGCTGCTTCGATGGAGCCTTTGGTGGGGAGGCGGGCATTGGGTGAGGTGAGAGTAACTGTTATAGATAGAGATGAGGAGTGCAGGAACAAAGGGGGAAAGATGGTGATGTTTTCATTGAGTCAATCGATGGCTTCACCGTGGTCTGGTCGGCGAGAAAGTGTGTTCATGTGACTGTTCGTGGAACCCGGCTTATAGATAAGGGTGTAGTTGAACTCCTGTAAGAGTTCGTGCCAGCGGGCTTGTCTTCCTGAGAGTGTCTTTGGTTTTTTCCAGTACTCAAGATTTTTATGATCTGTCCAAATCTTGAAGTTTGTTTTTCTGATAAGATAATGGTGCCATTCTTCCAGGGCATGGATGATGGCCAGCAGCTCTTTGTCATAGATGGGGTAGTTGCGTTCGGCAGAAGAGAAGGAGTGGGAAAGGAATGCGCAAGGACGCTAGTTGTTATCTTCTCCAAGAACAGAGAGGACAGCTCCAGTGGTGATGTTGCTGGCATCTGTTTTGATATGCATTTATTTTGTGGAATCTGGGTAGGCAAGAAGAGGTGCTTGAGTGAAAGACCGTTTGAGTGTGTCAAAGGTGGTCTGTTGTGCTTCTCCCCAAATGTAAGGGATGTTTTTCCGTGTAAGGTCATTAAGTGGCCAAGTTGTTTGGCCAAAAGTAGTAATAAAATGTTGATAATAATTACAAAGTCTGAGGAAGGATTGGAGTTGTTTTAATATAGTTGAAGCTGGCCAATCCAAAATTGTGTTGACTTTGTTAGACTGCATGTTATAGTTCAGGACCATCATGCTACGTGTTGCAGTACATGAACCTTTGAGCAACAGACAACCTAATATCGAGGTTGGACGAGCGAGTATATGGCAACAATGGTTTCGATCTCAATGTCAACATGGATCGAGACTACTACATTAAATGTGGTGAAAGGTAGGAGAACGATATATGAAACAAGCATTCACTCAAACAGGGGATGAGTCTGGAAAGAGGAGTAGATTTGAAGAAGTAAGAGTGGTAGTCAAGTGTCTAAGGCCCCCTACTAGAGGGAGGGAAGTACAAATGAATAGGACTAAGGAAAGAGAAAACAAATAATAGAGGTAAGGGTTTATATAGGGAGAGGAGACGTGATTAGGGCAGGTCGTCTGAGTTCTAAAGGGTTTAGGGTAGGTAGAAAGAAGCCTGATAAGGAGACATGAGGAAAACATAAGGTGTCCATGAGGCATGACATCATAGATAAGACAATGGTCTGAACCCAAGGTCTAGATCAATGTCATGTGATCCCCAGGTCATGTGATTGGTCATGTGATATGGAGAGAAGAGAAGTCATGTCCCTATACAGTAGAGGAGTCACGTGATCGAGGTCATGTGATTCAAAAAAGAGAAAAGTGATAAGTCTGAATTGTAGAGTAGGAAAAAGTGAAAATGAGACATTATGTGTCCTGAACTACAACACTACGTTTTCTCTGTTCTTTCAAACTTGTACTTGATGATATTTTCACTTTCACAGTCACATGATCTCTGCACATGACCGTGGGAACCACGTGACCCCGAGTCTAGACCTAGTCCAAACTCTCAGCTTATCTATGATGTCACACCTCATGGACACCTTGCCCTTTCCTTATGTTCCTTATCTCTCTTCCTTCCTTCTTTCTCCCACACTGGCCCTCAATCCTTTCAGACTCAGACATACCCTAAAGCACCTTAGTTACATATATAAACCCTCTCTCTATGTCATCTATCCCCAGTCCTATTCATCTGTCTTACTCTCTCTTGAGGGCCTTATTTTGTTCTAAGGGCTTGACTGGGTCTAATGAGAGTACAGAGTTTACTAAGAATCATTAGTGAAATGATAAGGAAGTCTAAGTAAAAATAGTCTCACCTCAGTCTCGAATGATAGTACCAGACTGAGGTGTGACGAAGGAAAAACTCCATGCTTCTAAGGTAAGTGATTACCTAATACATCCTCATTGTCCATGCATCAGCAATTTACAACACACCCCCTCAACAAGTGATGGGTTAGAAAGACATACCCATACTCTCTGAAAATCGGGTATGCTTGTCATGAGAAAGTCCTTTGGTAAGAATGTCTGCAACTTGCTCCATTGTCGGAATATATTCCACCACTATCTTGCCTGAATCCAGCTTCTCCTGAATGAAATGATGTCATATCGCAATGTGTTTTGTTCGATCATGGAACATAGCATTTTTCATGAGAGCCATTGCTGACTGATTGTCGATTAGTAATGTCATGGGATGGGATGAGACTGTGTTGAGTTTGTCGAATAGGGTACAAAGCCAAATGACTTCTTTCATAGCTGCAGTGGCAGCGAGGTATTCGGCTTCTGTGCTCAAGAGAGCGACAGATGGCTGTTTCTTTGATGACCAGCTAATAGCTGCTCCAGCAAGGATGAAAACATAGCCCGTGATGGATCATCGATCATTTATGTCGGCTGCCCAGTCGGCATCAACGTAGCCTATTAATTTCAACTTGGTAGTTCAGTGAAAGATGAGACGAGCATCTGTTGTGCCACGTAAGTAGCAATAAACTAGTTTTAGTGCTGTCAGATGTGTGGAACCTGGTGTCGCGGAATGTTTGCTAAGCATTCCTACAGCAAAGGCAAGGTCGGGACGTGTAGCCAGCATGGCAATTCGTGCTCCAAGCACACTTTGATACTTGTGTATGTCCGTTTCTGCTTCAGCTAATTTTACCAGTTTTACATTTGCATCAACTGGTGTCAAGATGGGGCAACCATTTGCCATATTGAAGTGTTCGAGTATGGACTTGATATATCGACTTTGAAACAATTCGATAGTCTGTTTGTCACGGTCACGGATAATTTCCATCCCAAGAATCCATCGAGCCTCTCCTAGGTCTGTCATTTCATATTCGTGAGTAAATTGTACCTTTAGCTCCTTGATCGCTTTGTGGTTGTTTGATAGCATGCGCTTATCATCGATATATACTGCAACAATGATGAGTGTGCCATTTTCGACTTTGTAAAATACACTGTGATCCACATTGCATTGCGAGAATCCGGGGGCCAGGAAAACAGCATATAGCCATTTGTACCATGATTTATGAGCTTGTTTTAGACCATAGAGAGCTTGTAGCAACCTCCATACTTTGTATCATGATGGTCGGAAGCCAGGGGGAGGCTTGAGAAATAGTCGAGTTTGCCATTCAGAAAGGCAGATTTGACATCCATTTGATGGATTTCAAGATTATATTTGGTGGCGAGAGCAAGAAGAGCTCGGATTGTGGCGAATTTAGTGACAAGTGCAAAGGTGTCAGTATAATTGATACCATGTATTTGGGTGAAGCCTTTCGCTATGAGTCAGGCCTTGTATTTTTCAATTTTGCCATGTGGGCCACGTTTGATTTTGAAGACCTACTTCAAATCAATAACATTTCAGTCACATGGTCGCTCAACTTCTTCGTACAGCTCCAGTTTCTTAAACATCGCCAATTTGTCCTCCATCGCCTTGTACCACAGATCAGAATCGAATCAATTCATTGCCTCATTGTAGGTGTGTGGTTCATCATCTGTGGTTATGTCAGCTCAATATGCTTGCTCAGCAGTTGATGGCATCTCACGCCCACTTGTCCCTGCTGTTTCGCCCATTTCCCATGTTTCATCATCTTCACCATCCTTTCCCTCATCTTCACTTCTTTCTACATCTTTCCCTGCTTCAGGTAAGTCTTGCAGTGTTCCTTTTTCATACGCATTGACAAAATACCACATGTCATCATCAGGTACAGGAACTCTCCTTTGTCTCGTCAACTTGCGGACTTCTGGTGGAGAAACTGGGTGTAGATATGGTTTGGGTGGTCCTTGTTGGGCTGCGGGTAGCCTGACGGATGGGCGACGACTCTTTTCAGGATGGATTTGGACCTGGTGAGTGAGTTTTTCATTATTCTTCATCATTTTTCATTGTTTTTCGATATTTTCACTCAGCTCGTTCATTTTTCATGCCGGATCGTTCGCAAACACGTTGGTTGAGTCATCCAAGGCACATTCCACTTCCCATTCACTTTTGTCGTCACTACTTTCACCCTTTTCGTCATCAGAGACAGTCTGGGTCTCTAACCCCTGTTTCGCAGTTTCTACAGCTGTGGGAGCTTCATGTCTCATATCCGTGGCTTTCTTGTGACGTAGGTGGGTGCTTTCATCGATGGGTTGATCATTGATGTCAATACTGACATGAGTTGGACCATTTTCATCCTTTTCATCGAAAATTACGTCTCTAGATTCGAGAATTCGACCTATTGGGTGATGTAGGCACACAAATGCCTTTCTATTCTCGGCGTAACCAATGTGGATACATTCTAGGGATTTCGCATCGAGCTTTTGGTGCTTTTCATCTGGTACATGCACATGCGCTTTGCACCCAAATATGCGTAAATGTGTGACTGATGATTTATTGCCAGTGAAGCTTTTGTATGGTGTGATGTTGCCGTTTATCGCTTGTGTGGGGACTCTATTCAGGATGTGTGCAGCATGTAGGACTGCATCGCCCCAGTATGCATTTGGTAAGCCTGCGTCTTTCAGCATCAATTGTACACTCTCTACGAGGGTGTGATTCATCTGTTCGCTGACACCATTTTCCTGCAGCGTATAGGCATTTGTTTTTTCGTGATGAATCCCTTTTGATGCAAGGTAGGCTGAAAATTCTTTCAAGCCATATGCTCCACCACCATTGGACCTAAACAGGTTTGTGCATTCTCCAGTAACTGTTTCTGTGCGCGTAATGTAGTTTTTCATTTCATTGAATACTTTGTCTTTAGACTTTAATAATTTGACCATTACATGATGTGAGAATCCATTGATGAAGATCACGAAGTATGAATGACCTGTTCTAGCTTGTGAAGGCATTGGTCCACATATGTCCAAGTATGTTTAGTGAAGAATTCGTGGATTTTCCACAGTTGATTTCGGAGGGATTACCTCTCGCGTCTGCTTGCCCTCGAGACAAGGTGTGCAGATTTCCTCGTGAGTCATAGGTCCCGTTATCTCCATTTCATTGACCATTTCCTTTTGGTGTAGTTTCAGCATGGCATTTATATGTGTATGGCCTAAGCGGCAGTGCTATGTTTCTAGTGAGGCCTTGGATGGAATTGCTTTTGCAATGGAGGCTACAAGCGCTATTTCGGGATTAAGGTAGTGCAATGGTCCATAGACTAGGCGGGCTGTTTCGTTTATGCGGGGAGTGGCTTGGAGTAAGTATAGCAAATTTTTCTTGTGAGCTAACACTGTGAGTTCGCCATTTTTTATGATGCAGCATTCGTTATCTCCAAATGCTACATGGAACCCCTTGCTTGTGAGGCGTGGTACTGACAGCAAGTTGCCATTTAGTTTCGGGATATAGTAGACATCTGGGAAAATTGTTTCACACATTTTTCCATCTCCTACATTTATGTTCGCACATATTCGCCCTATGCCTGTCGCAGAAATAGAACAACCATCTCCTATAATCACAAATTATGATGGTATGAGGGATTGGAAACTCATGAACCATGTACGTTCACAAGTCATGTTTGCGGATGCACCTGAATCAATGATCTAGTCATAATGGGTACGAGAGCTGCTGTGAGGTTGGTGTACAACAAAGAGTTGCAATGGTGTCACATCGTGTGATGCGACATTCACTACTGATGCAGATAGGTCCGTTTTATCCTTTGTTTCCTTTTCCTTGTCCTTTGCTGTACTTGTCATAGCTGACCCAATCCCTTTGGCATTTTTGGCTGTCTTTTTTCCAACATTCTCCTCAATGTAAGTTTCCACAATGGTCGCATTTCGGTGATGGCTTTTTCTCCTTTGATCCTTTCCTTTTGTTAGGCTTTTCTTTTGAGTTCCCTTTTGACTTTAAGGATGGACCTTTCGTGAGAAGTGCAGATTGGGCCGTCTTACGAGACTTTTCCTCTACAAGTATTTGCGAGACAACAGTTTCAATATTGAGTTTGTCAATGCTCGACATGAGGATCATTCTTAGTGTCGAATAGGAAGGGGGGAGGGAGATGATGATTGCCACAGCGACAAGGGAGTTCTCGAAATGTTGACCTAGCAAGCTCAGCAGGTAGGCCTTTTGTCGCATAGTATTAATTTGCAACAGCATGTCAGATTCATCAGATAGGGTGCCACGAAATAGTTCACCAATAAGGTAAGCCACAGTTTGTTGTCCTTTTCCTTCGTAACGTTCCCATAGTTTTCTCCAGGCTTCTGCTGCTGACATGGCATATAAAACACCACTTAAGGGTTCGTCCTTCAGTGTCAGAAGGATGTGTGCTTTCGCCTCTTTTTCTCGAGCTAACCAGATTTCTAGAGTGAGAGGGTCTGTTCCATCAGGCTTAGTTGCAGTGCTGTTGACACAGCCCATGAGTCCTTGAATATCAAGGACCATTGAGACACGACATTTTTAATTTTGAAAGTTGGAGCCATCTCGTCACTCGTCTCTTCTATTGTCTTAGGAGTTCCTTGCTCCATAAGGTCCTCATCCAGTTTCACCTAAATAGAACTCTCCTGAAACCTAACTATGTTGCCTTTCATTTATTTCTATGCACACTGACTTCCTCTCTCGCTACAAATGAAGACAGGAAGCAGCAGCACTAGAATACTTTGAACTCAACTGTCAACCTACACCTCTGCCCGCTAATTACGCCATTCCCAACCCTCTTGCTGTTGAGAACATCCCTGACAACTTCAACCCTAACGACTCAACCCTGAGTCCTTTTGACTTTATCCGCCACCCAATACCTTGTCCCTTCATGCCTGAACCAGAGCACGTTCAGGCACCAGAACACGCCTGTACTCCCATGCCCGTCCCTGCAGTTGAGCCCGCTCCTGCACACCGCCTATGCCAGCCTCACGTTAAGAAGGCCCGACACCTGAAATACATTTGTCCTCAGAAGAAGGTTTGAGGGGAGGTTCGCGTGCTCCGTCCCCAATCCTGCCTACATCACCCATCCCAGTTTCACTAGTCATAAACTCACCAATCCTTTCCTCCCCCTCTATCACATCATCTTCTTCAAGAATGTCTAACATTACTCTCAATGGTCCCATATGATGAGATGTCATCAATGCCGTGGTGACTATGCAGAGAATGCTGCAAACATCAATCACTGCCCATACTGTCCCACCTTCTCCTCCACCTCGTCGTCGCACCAATGCAGATAGCGAACCTCTCAGCCTACTTTTTGATGATCTGCCTCTGGTGTATCAAAGGGCCAGTCTACCAGCAAAGTTAATCGCCAAGCCCGGTACCTGGGACGGAAACTGCAACACTTTCCGATCCTGGTGGGTGCGAGTAGAAATTTGGGTACAGTGTCATGATGGATTGGACAACCGTCAGCGAGCCGCCACAGTACTTTTGTGGATGAACGGAAAAGCTGAGAACTTTGCCCACATCACTATGGAAAAGTATGTGAAATTAGGAGCGTCCCTCACCGTGTCAGCACCCTTATGGGCAACACTCAAGGAAGAAATTGAGAACTTCTTCCAGATCGATGTGTTGAAACAAGAAGCATACCTATCCTTGGTAGCACTTAAACAAGATAACCTCCCGGTGGAGGTTTTCACACAGTGATTTAAGTTGTTTTGCAAAGATGACAACTTACCCGCTACCGACTCTGCCGCTCTACATCTATATAAAGAACAGCTCAACTACCAGATATACCTCCAACTGTCGATTCACAATCCCTCAATCGATGACACTCTCGCGACTTGGCAAAAGGAAGCCAACAAAATCGGCAAAATGTTCACCACAATGTGCCTGGAATGCCAAAATCTTCCAATCAGATCTCGGGATGAGCCCTGATTTACCGAGGTCGGTACACAGCCCAGTCGGGGGGCACCAATAGACACATGTGTGGTCCAGTCCACAATGGAAATGCGCAAATGTTACAATTGTGACAAGGTTGGGCACCTATCATGCAACTGCAAGGAACCGTGTCGTCCTCATGGCCAACAGGTTTTCAACCCCACTATGGGTCAAACTCGCCACATCCCGCCCCGTTCTAACATCCACGACATCAAACTTGCCCCGACTACCAGTATCACCCCCGTCCCCTCCTCATCTCACTCCGCACCTTTGCCAGCACCCTCATCTGCCCCACCATGGCAGACAGAGGAAGCAAAGGCTTTCTATTATGACATATTTATAGCACAATCCCGGCAGCTAGCTGCCGAAGGACTCAAGGGAAAAGGTCGAGCCAAATGAACCTGGGAGGTGTTCATTTGGCCAAGGACAATATTTCTTCTTTTACTTTTCTTCTTCTTCTTCTCATAACTGTTTTTCTATCTTAGGGGAGATGGACGGTGGGTTGGTTGATGATAACTCATTGAACTTTGTAGTATCATCTAGTTTCTCTATGTCTTCTGAAGGAGCACCTCACTTGAGCGCAGTGCCAGAAGTAAAACAAAGTGTGCTTAATTCTCCTGAAAAAATAACAAATACCTCCATTAAATCTTTTTCTTCTTTGAAATCCTCTTCACCTAACCTTAACCTCAGGATCATTTCCGACAGCGATGAATTCAAAATCACCACCAATATCTATTATAAAAACAACGACAAATGGCAAAAAACAACGGAAAAAGCTCCACTAGATTCTGGCGCTTGCCAGACTTTTGTGGACAAAAAATGGGTACAATCTCTGGGCGTCCCGACCAAAAAATTATCTCTTCCCTGTTCCATTTCTAACGCTGATGGCTCGACATCATCACATGGTAATATTACAGACTATGTATCCCTTGTTCTATCTTACCAAGGACACTCTGAAGGCGTTGACACTTTAGTAACTAATTTGGAAACTCACAAGATTTATTTAGGATATGATTGGTTTAAACACCACAACCCCTCATTGACTGGGTTGACAAAACCATCAACTTCTGCTGCTGCACTCGTAACTGTATCATGGTCAATGCAGCAAAACTCATCCACAGGATCTGGAACCCCTCTATACGATTGATCGAAAAGGGTCTTGCTGAAAAGGTACCTCCCCAATATCATGAGTTTCTTGATGTTTTCAGCAAAAATGAGTCACAACGGATGCTGATCTACAAACCTTGGGATCACACCATTGACCTTAAAACTGACTTTGTACCTAAAAAGGGTCAGGTAATTCCTCTCTCTGACACAGAACTTGATGAAGTCTGTAATTTTATAGCCTCTGAGCAAGAGAAAGGCTATATCCGCCCTTCCAAGTCTCCTCAGATGGCACCTGCCTTCTTCATTCCAAAGAAGACAGGCGAAAAACGATTAGTCATGGACTACTGGTATTTAAACAAGGGCACAGTAAAAAACTCGTACCCTCTTCCTCTCATTTCAGCACTTGTCAATTGCCTTAAAGGTGCTGATAAATTCACCTGCCTTGATGTTAGGTGGGGATACAACAACATTTGCATCAAAGAAGGCAACAAGTGGAATGCTGCTTGGGGCCTACGAACCAGTTGTAATGTATTTTGGCATGACTAACAGTCCACCAATGTTTCAACAGAAGATGAACAACATATTCAACCACATGTACGCTGTCATCATTGTCTACCTGGACGACATGTGTATTTATACAAAAAACAAAACCAATGATGAACACTCCGAGGTCGTCAAGGAAGTTCTCCACAGGTTACGCAAGAATGACCTTTACACGCAACCTGAAAAATGCATATTTAATGCTGACAAAGTTGACTTTTTAGGCATGATAGTCTCCGCCGATGGTGTCGGCATGCAACCAAAAAAGGTAGATGCCATCCTTGATTGGCCGGTGCCCACCAAATTAAAACAACTTCAATCTTTCCTCGGACTTTGTAATTATTATTGTCGTTTTATTAACGGTTTTGGACAGATCGCTTGCCCTCTTAATGACCTTACCAAGAAAAATGTACCATACATGTGGGGGGAGGCACAACAAAAAGTGTTTGATACGCTCAAAACCCAGTTCATCACTGCGCCACTTTTGGCCTTCCCTGACTCCTCCAAGGACATGTGCATTGCAACCAACGCTAGTGATATCGCCACAGGAGCAGTATTATCCGTCTTAGGGGAGGATAAGTTATGGCGCCCTTGTGCCTTTTTGTCTCATTCTTTTTCCTCTGCTGAGCACAATTATCCCATCTATGACAAGGAATTGCTCGCCATTATATGCGCTCTAGAGGAGTGGCGTCATTATCTCATCGGAAAGGCTAACTTCGAGATCTGGACAGACCATAAAAATCTCAAATACTGGAAAAAGCCTCAAATGCTTTCTGGTCGCCAAGTGCGCTGGCATGAACTCCTCCAAGAGTTCAATTATACACTCGTTTACAAACCTGGCAACATGAACGGATGTGCCGATGCCCTCTTCCATTGCCTGGATCATGGCGATGCTGTTGATAAATTAAATGAAAACATCACCATCTTTTCTTCTGATGTTCTCTGTTCCTCTTCCTTATCTATTCCAGTTCAGCTCACTTCCACAGATGCCCACTTGCCCTCAAAGGGCTCCCCCTCCACCACCGGATTTGACCTCTACTCTACCACCGATCTTGACATCCCCGTCCACGATCAATGTCTCATCCCCACCCATGTCAAGATTCAACTCCCCACTGGCACCTATGGGAGAATTGCACTATGATCAGGCCTCGCCTTCAAACACAAAATCGACGTCATGGCCAAAGTCATTGACGCTGATTATAGGGGAGAAATTGGTGTAATTCTCCAACCATTCCAATTCCCCTTTCCACATCTCTAAATTCAACCATATTGCTCAACTAATTATTGAAAAAATAGAAAACCCAACACTATCAGAAACAAAGACTCTTGACAAGTCTGAACGTAACACTAAAGGGTTTGGCTCCACGGGAGTCCAAGCCATCTCCTCTACATCTCTCACCCCAAACTTTGAAACTAAATTATACATGGAATCTTCTAGATTAAACGTTGATGCAGTAAACGAATACGAATACTACGCAATGGACAGACTTTTCAGAAATTTGAATGGCATTGTTTTTGTGCCCCCTTCTCTTTGTAATAAACTTATTTCCATTTTTCACAATTCCCCAGTCGCTGGTCACCCTGGCCGTGACCACACTATTGCCTTGATTCGAAAGTTTTACTGGTGGCCTAGTGCTGCCAAAGACATTTCTACATACATTGAAGACTGCCAGGTGTGCTCCCTCACGAAGGATTTGTCAAAGCTACCGGTAGGAAAACTCCTTCCTTTACCTGTTGCTTCCCATCCATGGAAGGACATTTCTATTGATTTTGTAACCGGACTTCCCCTTTCTTATGGTTTTGATTCTATAGGGGTTGTTGTGGACTGATTTTCTAAAGAAATTGTTTTTTTTCCATGTATGAAAATTACTTCTTCCTCAGACTTAGCATCCTTATTTAGAGACCATATATGGTGTCTCCATGGACTTCCTAACACTATCTTATCCGACAGGGAACCATAATTCATCTCAGAGTTTACCAGAGAGTTGTGCAAAGTTTTGGGCATACAGCAGAAGCTATCCACAGCATACCATCCACAGACAGATAGACAAACGGAACGGATTAATCAGGAGATCCTTGTATATCTATGGGCCTACGTGGCCAAAAATCAGGATTCTTGGGCATCTATGCTAAAAATGGCCCAATTCGCACACAACAATGCCATCACAACAGCAACTGGTACTTTGCCGTTCTCAGTCACATAAAATTACACACCACACATGGGATCAGAACCCACAACATCCACTATGACTCCTGGGGGGTCATTCACTAAAAACCTCAGATGCTCCCATAACAAAATCAGAGAAACGCTTCAGGGAACTCATGACCGGATGTCGCACGCACAAGAATCCAAATGATCCACTGCTCCCAAGTACACCATTAGTGATCTTCTATGGCTCTCCATAGATCACCTCTCTCTTCCATATCCCACCCATAAATTAACTCAAAAATTCATTGGTCCTTATCATATCTCCACTGTCCTCCCTAATGCTGTCACCCTCATCCTCCCCTCTTCCATCATCATCCACCCTACTGTCAATATTTCCCATGTTAAACCTTATAAAGCCCCGCTAGCTGGGCAAAACATTTATAAACCCGACACCATTACCATGATAGAAGACCGTCACGAAGAATACGAAGTGGACTATATCATCCAATTACGTCTCTATTGTGGAAAATTGCAATACCTTATCTATTGAAAAGGATGGGATGAGGTGGATTGCACCTGGGAACCCACTGTTAACCTCAAACATACCCAAGACACTATAAACAACTTTCACACAGCTCATCCCGCAGCTCCACGCCCCATCCATGGAATCTCCAAAGATCAATTTACGTCTCTTTACTCCCCATTCGGTCCCTCCTATTCAGAATTCACCAACTCGAGACTGGATCTCAAAGCTGGTGAATGAGGGGTAGTGTTATAGTTCAGGACCATCACACTACATTTTCTCTGTTCTTTCAAACTTGTACTTGATGATATTTTCACTTTCGCAGTCACATGACATACCCTCTTTCGATCACGTGACATTCCGCTCTTCATTGTTACATGATCTCTGCACATGACCGTGGGAACCACATGACCCCGAGTCTAGACCTAGTCCAGACTCTCAGCTTATCTATGATGTCACACCTCATGGACACCTTGCCCTTTCCTTATATTCCTTATCTCTCTTCCTTCCTTCTTTCTCCCACACCGGCCCTCAATCCTTTCAGACTCAGACGACCTACCCTAAAGCACCTTAGTTACATATATAAACCCTCTCTCTATGTCATCTATCCCCAGTCCTATTCATCTGTCTTACTCTCCCTTGGGGGCCTTAGACATTTGTTACTACTCCCTTCCATACCCTTGCACTTTGCTGCTTCATCCTGGTAATCAGATGCTCTTTGCCTATGTCATTGAAATACCATTCGATTTCTTCATTGTCACCTTGCACGTCCTCATTGACACATGTGCCCAAGTCATCATTTCCATCTCGTCACTCATCTCTCCTATTGTCTTAGGAGTTCCTCACTGCATAAGGTCCTCATCCGGTTTCACTGCATGTCAACACTGTCAGCCAAGACTGTCATGCCTAAAAAGTCAACTTTTTCAGTGTTAAAAATACATTTTTCTGGTTTTGCATAGAGATTGTTGTTGTGCAACCATTGAAATACTTCTTTGATGACTTCGGAATGTTGGTTGTCCATTTGATTCTTCATTAAGATGCACATGTTGTCAAGGTATTGTTACGATCCCTCTATTTTTCCCCTATTTTTCCATATTTGTCCCTATTTTTCCCGACTCGCTATGGCCACTTTCCTTGCTAGCCCCTATCTCTCAATCATGCCTGCCATAGCTCGTCTACAAGTCTACTAGGGGCCTGCCCTAAATCAGTCACGTGGCTTGCACACAAACCAATGGATCTTACCCGAAGGCTGTACCAGATCATAGCTGCATATCACACAGCATGGCCCACAGCCTTACATAGCCCCCCTTAATCTCCGCACACAGCCTTGCACTGCCGCATGTCACACAGCCCAGTGCACAGCCTATCATAGCCACATACTACACAGCCTTGCACTGCCGCATGTTACACAGCCCAGTGCACAGCCTATCATAGCCACATACTACACAGCCGCATCATAGCCATGTATCGCATAGCCTCCTTCATCTCCACGCATAGCCTGGCTCACAGCCTCACACAGCCCGCACAGCAAAACACAGCTTGTACAGCAAGTGGCACTGCCTTATAGCATAGCCTTGCATCATGGGTCAAGGGTATATCCTTATATAGGTACTGTACAGTTCTAGACACCAAACATGTACACACACAGTAATATAGTATATAAGGCTCGTTGCCACTCCAGAGAACCTCAGTCTTTTTCTCTTGGAGTTTCCCCAACTTCATACCAGTCTAAGGCTTACACTTGACTAGCAAAGCACCTGCTCCATTGGTAAGGGGTTGGTTGTTTCAGGTATACAATGATGACTGTGTACATATCGTTAAAAATATCATTCATCATCTGTTGGAATATAGGTGGGCTGTTAGTCATTCCAAAATACATAACAACAGGTTCATAGCCCCTAAGGGGGTGACAAAAGCTGCCTTCCATTCGTTTCCTTCTTTGATATGGACGTTATTGTATCCCCACCTAAAGTCCAGGCAGGTAAATTTGTCTGCTCCTTTGAGGTGATCTACAAGGGATGATATTAAGGGTAAAGGGTACAAGTTTTTGATAGTGCCATTGTTTAAATAATGGTAGTCCATGACAAGATGTTTTTCGCCTGTTTTTTTTGGAATAAAAAATACCGGAGCTATTTGTGGGGATTTTGATGGGCATATGTAGCCCTTTTCTTGTTCAGATGAGAGGAAGTTGCAGACTTCTTCTAATTCAGCATCAGAGAGTGGGATAATGTGATCTTTTTTTGGTACAAAGTCGGGTTTTAGGTCAATGGCATGGTCCTAAGGTTTGCTGACCGGCATTTGTTTAGACTCTTCTTTGCTGAATACATCGAGAAATGCATGGTATTGGGGAGGCACTTTATCAGCGAGTCCTTCCTCAATGGAACGAATGTTAGTATTCCAGATACCATGGGTTAAATTTGCTGCATTGATTGCCTTGCAACTTGCCGTGCAGCGAGTAAAGGAAATAGTTTTATTGACCTAGTCAATAAGTGGGTTGTGGCATTTGAGCCAGTTGTAACCTAGATAAATACTGTGGGTTCCAAGGTCAGTGACCATGGTGTCAACACTCTCAGAATATCCATTGTAGGAGAAGATTAAAGAGACGTAGTCCGTGATGTTACCATGAGAAGAAGAGGAACCATCTGCATTGGAAATGGAATGCAGGTGGGATAGTTTTTGGGTGGGCATTTTCAACAAGTGTACCCATTTTTTGTCAATGAACATGTGGCAAGCACGAGTTGAGTAAATCTTTTTTCAATGTTTTTTGCCATTTGGAGTTGTTTTTGAAGTAAACCTATAGATTGACATCAAATTCATCTCCATCTGATATTTGTCTGTTTAATATAAGGTTAAGGTCAGGGAAGGTTTCTGACAAAGAAGAATTTTTTTTATTTTTTACCACTGGAGAATTAAGCACACTATTTTTTAATTTCAGTGCTGCACTCTTTGGAGATGCTCCTTCAGAATGTGTAGTGAAACTAGATAAAGTGTTCAGTGAGGTTTTGTCAACCGACCCACTGTCCATCTCTCCAAGTACAGAGAACCGGTTAAATGTAGAAGAAGAGAAAGAAGAAGATAAAGTAAAGTTACATTGGTTGGAATGTTCAGAATTAAGGTCCTTTGCCGAATAAATACCTCCCTGGTTCATTCAGCCTTGCCTTTTCCCTTCAACCCTTTGGCAGCAAGTTGTTGAGCCTATGTCGTAAATAGGTTGAAGTAATAGGCCTGGGCCTCTTCGGTTTGCAAAGCCAGAATGGAGGAAGAGGTGGCGGTAGGAACGACGGGTAGTGCAGATGTTATGCCCATCGTTGGGGCTAGTTCGATTTCTCGTACGTTGGTATAAGGAGGGATATAGCAGGTTTTTCCCATAGTCGGTTTGAAGATTGGATGACCATGAGGCTTCCTTGGTTTTTTGCAGTTAGCTGAGAGATGACCAACCTCATTGCAATTATAACATTTGCAGGTTTCTGTAGACGATTGGACAGCCCACGTGTCCATCAGTGCCCTCTGACCGGGCTGCGTACTGACCTTGGTAAATCAGTGCTCGTCCTGAGGTCTAGTTGGAAGATTTTGCTGTTCAAGGCGCATGGTGGTGAACATTTTGCTGATTTTGTCGGCTTCCTTTTGCCATGTAACCATGTGTCCTTGATTGGCAGATTGCGTATTGAGAGTTGGAAGTAAATTTGATAATCGAGCCGCTCCTTGTAGAGTTAAAGGGCGGCAGAGTCTGTGATCGGCATGTCGGCATCTTTGTGTAACAACTCGAATTGCTGTGTAAAAATCTCTACTAGGAGATTGCCTTGTTTAAGTGCTACCAAGGATAGGTACACTTCTTGTTTTAACACATTGATTTGAAATAAGTTTTCAATTTCTTCCTTGAGTGTTGCCCACAAGGGCCACATGAGTGTGGATGCAGTGAGAGCCGATCCTATCTCCATGTATTTCTCCATGGTGATTCAGGCGAAGTTTTCTGCTTTCCCATTCATCTGCAGGAGAACTGCAGCGGCTCATTAACAGTTATCCAATCCGTTGTAGCACTGTACCCATATTTCCACTCTCACCCACCATGACCAGAAAGTGTTGCAGTTGCCATCCCAGGTACCAGGTTCGGCAATTAGTTTTGCTGGTAAACTGGCCCTTTGATACGCCAAGGGCGGATCGTCGAACAGTGGACTTAGTGGTTCGCTATCTGCATCAGTGCAATGAGGAGGAGGAGGAGGAGGAGGAGGAGCGGAATGGGCAGCAATGGATGTTTGTAGCATCCCTTGCATGGTCACCATTGCGTTGATGATATCCCTCCAAGTGGGGCCGTCAGGGGTGATGTTAGACATTCTTGGGGATGAGGATGCGATGGAAGGTGAGGAAGGTGAGGGTGAATTTATCCTTGGTAATACCGGGATGGGTGAGTTAGAGCACTGCAAGGACATAATGATGAAAGTGGTTGGTCACCAGCTTCCTCTGCACAGATGTACTTTGTTAGACGTCCGAGGTTTCATCTGTGTCGTCGGCGTTTTACAGGTGGTGCAGCAACAGGAGTAGGAGAACGGTAACGGCAGAGTTCATCTGAAAGGGGTCTCTTTAACTTTGCTTATGTTTTTCCATACCAACATTTTCTCTAATTATCTTCACTGCTACCTTCTCTATTTACCATTCTTCTGTTAAAACTTCAAACCAGGAGGTTCAATTGTACTAAGGAGGTGATTTTCCTTCCTTTCCCTATTTGTTCCTACTATTATCTACTTCTATTATCCATTTCTCATGGACAATATCTTCTCCACAGCTATCTCTCTCATAATGGCAAGTATTCCCTGCCTTTCATACTCTTCTTTAGTCTTCTATCTTCCCACATATAAACCATATATACCTTATCACCCATTCTGCATTACTCACTCTTGATCTGTGTAATACAACATGTTCTTCTTGCATCCTTAGCTCCACTGAGTTTATTATTCCCTCTGTCTCAATGTTCCCTCAAACTCTAGTCCCTCTTGTGTCCTTCAAGACATTGTAGTACCTCTTTGTGAGCATCCTCCCTAAAGTGTGTTATCGGACGAGCTATAACACTTGTCTTTGCTAGTTGCTATGTGATTTGTGTGCAGAGGGAGAGAGATAGCTGAGCTGAGTGGTTTGGGTGAAGGTGTGAAGCACCTCCCGGCCGTGATCTGTGAGAACCTAGGTCCCGAGCATCAGCTGCATGGGCAGGCTGGAAAAAGCCTCATGTGCGGCTGGTGGTGGGCGAACGGGTTCGTGAGAACGTGACAGCGAAGGGTGGCTGAGGTGATTTCCTGATGTCTGGGGACATCGGGGAAATCACTGGGTGTGGTGGGTGGGTGAAAAGAAAGAAAGAGGTCAGTGCACGGCTGGTAATCTGACTGGTGGGGGAGTGGTAGAGAGAGAGGTGCCGAGTCATAGCCACTCCAGCGAAGACAATATTCTATTCTTACTCGCATACTCGTACTACTAGAATGCCCATCTTTGCTAGTTGCTATGTGATTTGTGTGCAGAGGGAGAGAGATAGCTGAGCTGAGCGGTTTGAATGAAGGTGCGAAGTACCTCCTAGCCACGATCTGTGAGAACCTGGGTCCCAAGTGTCAGCTGCATTCCCCAAATGCTAGGAGTGCCCGACGTGACGAGGTGGGGCTCGGATCCCAGGTACTAGGAGGGTGGTACTCACTAAGCGAGGTTAGTGTACTGATGGCATGGCAAGCCGAGTGAATTCCAAGGCAGTCTTGGGCGGCATGGATTGCATGTATGGTGCTAGTATTTGGTTGTGCTTCTGCAGGTAGAGCTGGAATGCATTGCTTGCCCATTTGCCTTTGACCTTCATGACATTGAAAGGCACCCCTCGGAGCAGGTATTCCAGCGTGGCTCCAATACGTATGTTGTGACCATGCAAT
>JBBPQR010000076.1:0-20960 GCA_038092615.1 Boletus sphaerocystis | reverse complement strand
AACCTTACATTATCATCTCTTTCGCTCAGCTCAGAGGACTGGGATCGCTCGGAGGGCGAGATCAACCCGTCGAGCATCAATAGACGGGCAACCACAACGCCACGGAACTCGGTGGTATTCCCTGCAGATCATGTGGAGGAAACTCCTAGACGAAGTCGTTGTCGAGGCAAAGAGGGGAGATCATTGAGCGAGTTGATGAGGTTACATGCCGAAAAGGGGACGGACGTGACATTCAGCGCTGAAGAAGCTTCTCGAGTAGCAGATGTTCTCAAGCAATGGGTGAGTCTGATGCCGTTTTCACCATCTCTGCCACGCGCTTTCTGCTTGTTTCCCACTGGCATGACTGATAAGTTCATGTCGATCTCATGGCATTATGCAGATAAATTCGGGGACGTCTCCGTATGAAGGCGAAGATGACTTTTTCTCTCGCTCACAGGATGACTCATTACTGAGGTCAAAACGATCTTCAAGACTTCCGATGGAAATGAATGGTGGCAGACCGCGTGGACAGAGTGAAACTTCAGCCCTGCGGTCACCCAACTCAAGTTCATGAAGGTTGACTGTTGACATTGTGGTACTGTTGCTGCTTAATTTTTTCACGTTATATCATTGGCTATGCCTTTTGTGATATCATCATGCCATGATGGTCTTCACTTTAATGACTGCTTATGACCTGTTATGATGTTTATGACTACCTAGATGATGCTTTTAGTTAGCTTATTCTTTTCAAGGTCAATACTGTCTCCGGAGTCATTCCTGCCATGGACCACATTGACAGGATGCTTATGACTTCCTTATATAAGAGAAACTACCTTCTGTTTATTTGTTTAGCTGTCATACTTGTCAAGATGCTTGACTGCTATTATTCACTCACAGATCACTTAGAAGTATATTGCATCACAATGGGTAAGTAATTCACTAATTACTATTCTCTCTTCAATAGACCTAATAAAAATGTTAGTGCTCCATCCACAACACAAGCTCTCATATTTCAAAGCAGTGGACTTGCCAGATGAGTGGATCAAGATCACTACAGACCTGATCACAGCTGAATCCAGACAAACATACAATGCACAAGATGGGGATGGTAAATGTAAGTATGCATTGATTTCACCACCAATTTGCATTGATCTTATTACTGCCACCCAATACACATGGGCAGACAACATATCTAATGCTCTTCCTGCTTTTGTCTCTCCCAAGCTCACAGATCTTTCATATGTATGCTACCTCATTACAGAAGTTGAGCATGTTACTAATATTGAGAATATTAGCTACCACTGATATACTGTAGCATTTGTGGTGGGACTGTGGTGGGACTGTGATGGGGTTGTAGTCAGTCTGTGGTAAGGCAGATTGTCATACCACAAGTTACATAATGTGGTAAGATGTAATAAGATGTAGTAAGATATCTCTTACCAGTCATTACTAGTATTTTACCATGTGATCTTACTGTATCATCATATAAGATGCTTACACTATTCATATTGGTCATAAATGATGTGATATCACACCATAATGACATCATTCTTGTTATAGTTCAGGATCTCACGCTACATTTTCACTTTTCTTTCAATCATTGTACTTAACATATTTTCACTTTCACAGTCACATGACCAAGTCACATGACTTACCCCTTTTTCAATCATGTGACATTCTGCTCTTCCTTGTCATGTGATTTCTACATGTGACCTCGAGTCCAGATCCAGTCCAGACTCTTGCCTTATCTATGAGGTCATACAACATGGACACCTTGCTTTCTATGCATGTTTCTTATCTTGCTTCTTTTCTTCTATCTCTTGCATCAGCCCTCAATCGATTAGGACTCAGATGACCTACCCTAGAGTCCCTTACTTACATATATAAGCTGTACCTCCATGTTGTCTATTCCCCAGTCCTATTCACTTGTATTCTCTCCCTCAAGGGCCTTAGACACTTGAATACCACTTTTCATTTCTCTTTCCTACCCTAGCACTTTGCCATCTCATCCTCATCATTGGATGCTATCAATGTTCCTTGTTCATCTCCCATTTGATAACTTTACAGTTGCTGTTTACATCATTGTCAACACATGCTGCCAAGAAATTATCTCCATCTCTTCGCTCATACAACCTACCATTTGACGGAAGGTTCTACTCACTCAATAAGGTTCTTGTCCAGTTTCACCTGAATAGGACTGCCTGAAACCTAACTTCATATGTTGCCTTTCACCTCTGTTCATGCGCACTCACTTCTTGTCCTGGTATGAATGCTGACAAGAAGAAGCAGCCCTTGAATACTTTCAACTTAACCGTCAACCCACACCACTGCCTGTTGAGATTTTAACCTAATCACTATGATAAGAAAGGCTTTGCATAACTGACATTAGGTTAAAACCTGACTGACATTAGTTTAAAACCTAACTGACACTTATGTTAGTTAGGGTGTCAGTCAGGATTCACATATTACTTATGTAATGTTACCATGTGATCTTATTTATCACATGAGGCACTTACACTATTCATATTGGTCATAATGATATGATCTCATCGTATCATTCTTACTCATCATTTGAGTCTTTATTTCCATTAGATAGTATCTTTATCATAGATAAGAGCATTATCTGCTATTCACTAGAACATCTTAGAACATTCTAGGAATGTACATAGATATAAACATCTCTGTATGTATTTAAGGAGAGCCCTTATAGTTCATCTTATCTTAACGAGTTATCTCTTGATTTGTTCTATCTGCTTTCTAAAAGCAAGACACTTGGTTTCATCAATGCTTCACCTATCCCAAGTGAGTGTTCCCACTTGAGACTATCTTTACTCCTCTTTCCCTTGCATAACACTTTGAGGTACTACTTGTACTTTGAAAGGTTATGAGCCCCACCTAGACAAGTGGAGTTCATCTTTTGATATCACGATGCCTCCCACTGTCTCATGTGGTGAACGTTGGTTCATGACCATGATCCAAGAAGTCCTGGTCACCTTTTTATTCATTTATTAGGCAATCAGAGTTGGTAACACCATTGTCAATACAGACGATGCAGTAATCTTCACATTCCCAGGTGGCATTCTGATGTTCTTCTCTATGCCAGAAACTTTTCACATTGTTTTCGAGCTTACATCAGAAACTGACTACTACCTTCTCAAACTTATGTTTAGGAATCGCCCTGTCAACATAAGTACTGAGAGGAGACCCATGCCATCTTGCACATCCAATCCTGAATCCTAGCCACATTCTCATTGTCCTCCTTATTGTCCTAATCGTCCTCTAACTCATTTTCCACCACAATAACCTAGAACTTCTCTCCAGGTTGTACCTTAGACCATTTCTCACTCTATAACACACACTCATACAGTTGCTCCAGGAGTACCTCTAGAGATCCCTTGTTTCATTTGCAACAGTGCAATTGAACAAGGAGAATTCCATCATTACGGTGAGAACGATTATCTGAGAACTAATTCTCAGTGACTAAGGGGTCATAACGATCCATTTATTATTTTTAGAGTTATTTCTTCACCTTCTTCTTCAGATTCATACTTTCTTGCTCCATCCCACATCAAAAGAGTTCCATTTGGACTCCCAAGTACGCCCTTATCCATGCTCAATAACAGCCCTCCTTGACTTCCTATTCCACCACCTCTTTTCATTGACTCTCTTATCAATGAACTCACTACTCTATCAGTTGCCCAACCTCGCTCTTCCTTCCACTCTCTCTCTTCTCCCACTTGGGGAACACTTCCAGCTAGATCTCAAAGAAGTCCAACAACTCATCAACGAGGAGTATATCATTCCTTGTCTCAACCAACCACCCATGCTTCGCAATGATTGTCTGTGGAGTCCCATGGATCAAGCTCTGGTTGAAGGGTCGCTCCTAGTGCTTCAACTGAAGCCAGTCAAAGCGATTGGCATTCAGAAAATGATTGACCTTCTGAGAGCAGATATTCTGGATCTGGAGAGAGGCGAGTACGTAGTTCCCCATCATCCAGAGGACATAGAGTACCTCTGGATGGAGGACACCTTTCTAGGTGCCAACACCATTGACAAGAACATAGAGAGTGAGTAAATAACACTCAATCAAGATGATCAGGAGATTTGGGGCATCTATCAGGAGCACTTTGTGTTCCATCCACCCCTATCCCTACCATTGCTTTTGACTCAGCATAGTCACTACATGGCAGTGGAAGTGTCACCCAACATCAGAGTGATGAAACTGGTAGCCCATGTTTGGTTCCAACACCAGACCCCACTTCTCAATCTTAGAGAAGTGGAGATTTCCCCTTGACAGGTAATTCCCTTCAGGCTTTGCCCAGAGGAGACTCACCTGAACCATCTTGTGATTCGGAGACAACCCATCAACAGCTTTCAGTATCTTGATGAAACCGTTAGCCAATACCTCAAGGGAGCTGGATGGGCTTTCCCAGTTCACACTTATGATGAGACCCACAATCTTCGCATCCATGACCAAGGATTTGAAATCTTTCATCATGATCTTTTTCCACCTTCACATTATTCCAACATCTTCCTTTTTAAAGCGATGACTCCTGTTTTTCGGGCTGAACAATCCACCGACCTCTATGAAATCTTTGAAAGGTATTGTTACATTTATTTCCTTTTCTTGTACTCCTTTCTTCAGATGAGGACTGACCTCACTGACACATGTACCAGTCTTATGCTTGCCTCACTTTTGGACTCATACTTGGCTGTTTGGGCCCTGTCAAGTATTCCTCACCTTGCTTACTCATTGTTGCTTACTCCTTTACCAATGCCGTCGCATCACTTACTTGATTTCTATTGTTAACTCCACTGACTAATTGTTCTCTCCATTTCCATTCCATTCCAGCCGATTAGTTATCCCCTCTTGGCCTTAGTATATGAACCCCTTGATACCTGCATGTATTTCCCCATGCTAGTCTTACCTGAACTCCCACCTGAGTTCCTAGCTCCAATACATCACTTCCTCTTCTCTTACCTTTGGACTTCTCTAAGTCATCATCCTACTTCTGAATGGACGCTCTTGTCTTACCTCATCTCAATGACTATTACCGTTGACCTCCAAGCCTTACCTTCGTGGTAGTGGCCTATCATCTTGGTTGGAAAACCTCCAATATCTTCGTCTAAAGGAAACCCCTTGACATAGCTCTTCAGAAGACCATCGTCTTCATCCTTCAGGTTTTTGCTTGTCTACATACTGGCCAAGTGTAACAGGTATCGAGCGCTGCTTTCTCAATTGGAGCAAAAAAATTTCAGAATGAGTACACAGATCTGGAATCAACTGTATGATTTCCAGGCTAGGATTTCTTTCTATTCAGATGAATCACAATGCCTTTATGAAAACAACAAAATTCTTCTTGAAAAGGTTATCCCTATCCAGAGACTAATTTGTTCTTTCGAAGATTTGCCAGAACAATTAAATGATGTCTATGATACCCTGGCAGGGACAAACTGAAGACAAAGAAAAAGAGCTTCTAAGGAGGGCGAGCAACAATGAAGAACTTGCCGCCATGTGTAGGAGTGGACTTTATCTTTCTTCTTTCATTCCTCTTACTTGGCCTTGTCGTCATACCTGTGATCGTTCTTATATTTTCAAAATATCTGACCCTCACTTATCCTTTGCTGCCATGAACGCCTGGAGTAAACCAGAGACTTTAGATGTACCACATCATTTATGTGCACAAAGAGAAATTCTAATAGAAAAGGGACTTATATTAGACAGGTACATGTCAAATCCTTATTACTTCAATACATTATTTCTAGAATGTTTTGAATCTTTCTCATGGGAGCCATTACCTATGCATTATGTAGAGAAGCCTTACGAAGGTCCCTGGACAAAAATAGAGCAAAAGCTTTATTAGGACTGAAAATTACAGGAGTCCCTTGAATGTAATTGGAAGCTTCACCACTTTCATTCCTGGATTATAACACACCGGAGACCTGGACAATCTCTGAGAACACCACCAGGAATATAGGGACAAGGCACAGGAACAGGATTAGGACATGCAGGCAATGCACCATTCCCACTCCTTCAATATTTATTTGACATTCTGATCACTGATGAAGGCTTTGCAGATATTCTTCTCTTCTAAATGGCAGTTCTTACTACTTCCACCGACTTCAAAGTCAACAACACAATTCTTAATCACATTCCTGTTCTTAAAGGACAGTCTAACTACCCTATCTGGTCTCTTATGACTATCCCACTATGCCTGCTATGCATCCCTCAGTCACGAAAGCACTTTGGGACAAATTGTTTAGCCTCTTCAGTTCTGAAGGTCTGTCTGGTCAATTCTATCTATTTCATCAGATTCTTAATTCTGGGATTAATCTGAGAAATGCTCAAATGAGCATTGGCAAGGTTACATCATTGTTCGATCAATTGGGATTGGCTGGCTTAAGGCTGCCAGACTCATTTCAAGCAATGTTCATCCTTCTGGGTCTTCCAGACTTATTCTTTTCCTTCACTTCTGTTGTTGCTCAAACCACTCCTGCCATTGATTTCTCAGTAGACAATATTACTAAAAAGATTCTTTCCAAAGTTTCCCTTAGAGGAACTCGAGGTGGTTTAGCTTCCCACATCAATTTTGTGGAGAATAACAATGTAAGCACTTCTTCCGCCCATCATACTGCTGTGATTTGTAAAGGCCCACCTAAATCTAATCAGTGGAGACGTCCTCAGAGACAATTCAACAATTGTCAAAATCACACAGGTCCTTCAGGATCTGGTACATTTGGAGGAGTATGCCTTGGAATTAACAAAAAACCCTACCAAGGCAAGACTAACTTCCAGAAAAACTAAAACTGCAATGGTTTCGAGATGCGTCAAAAGAAGAAGGACACAAAAGGAAAAGAAAAGGCCCCTTAGACCAACACATTCCAGGGAGAAGGTTTTATTCATGAAGTTACTATGGATGAACAAGTGCTAAATGAAGTACCAGAGGATCAGACCAACATCGTCACTGACGATGACCATCTCTTCTCATAAGATGAGATGAGATCTGAAAATCCCAAATGGGATCAAAACGAAGAGGGTAATATGAATGTGGAAGAAACTGTTCAAATTGAGAAACTGATGATATGGATATAAATCATGTGAATAGTTCCTTTCAGCATCACTCCTCTTTCTAAAGTCTTGGACTCAGGAGCTTAACTGTCTAAGAGACAAGAACCATTGCCTTTGCAACAAGACCCTTTACTGCTTTCAAAGCAAGACGCAAAAGGAAAGAAAAACAAGAAGAACAAAGTTGTTCTATCCTTAGGAGGTTTAGTTTCAAGCAATGCTCATTTTAATATTTTGGATTCTACTCTTTTTTCACTGCCTACTCCCTACACACAAACCGAAGAGTTTCACTCTTCCGCCCTTACATTTCATAATTTACAATAAGAGGAGAATAAACATGGTAGAGATTACTTACCCAAAAGGAGAACACACGAAGGAAATATTCCTATATGTGATAGTGGTGGTACCTATAGAGTAACTGATCCAGACATGGACATGTTCTATGACGAAGAATCCAACCAATACCTTTGCTATTATATACAGACCACTTATCTCCATTTATTGAAGATTTCGTACATCTAGGCACAGAAGTACATCAAGCTTCCATAGCTAACAGATCTAAGGTATCCATGCACGGACCTGTAACTATTCTCATCCAACAGATCAACAGAGGATTCACTCATCTCACAGTTTGTCTTGAAGAAGTTTGGTACGCACCTGACTCTGCTCACAGATTACTTTTAGTACTTTCTCTTACCAATCATGGCTATTGCTATGAGATCAATAGTTCTGGATCATGTATCTGGGACAAGAGAGGATGCAAGATGATACAGACCACTGCTTTATCCCCTGCTAACAATCTACACTGGTTTCAGTCTGAAGTGATTACTCCAAATTTCAGCCACACCTCCAAAAATACTTTGTGCCATGCACATACCCACTTATCTGGTGTTCCATCTCTCACACACCCTTCTTCCTCTGACTCCCCTTGTAAGGGTTGTTCTTTAGGAAAGATGCCAGATCGCTTGTTTATAGCTTCCGACAAGCAGACAAATCATCCCCTTGCTCTGGTACATACTGACCTTATGGGTCCTTTTTCAATTGAACCTCACTCTCATGCCAGGTTTATCCTTACTTTTATTGACAATTATTCTGGGTATGCTCTACTTTCCTTCTTGTGGGCCAAGTCGGATTGTTTATCTCATTTCCATAACATGGTCTCTTGGGCTGAGACTTTCACTGGTCATATGCTCACCTCCGTATGTTTGGATTGTGGAGGAGAATTCATGTCTCATGAGTTTCAGGTATTTCTCACTTCCTGAGGTGTCACTCATCAAACCTCTGTCCCTCACACATCTCAGCAGAACAGTAGAGCTGAGAGATTCAATAGAACTATTATGGAAAAGGCAGAAGCAATGCATCAACATGCTTGCCTTCCTAAAGCGTTCTGGCAAGATGCTATAGAGACATTAGTACACTTGTACAATAGACAATGCATGTGTCGTCATGATTGGAAAACTCCCATAGAAATATTCAATGGGAAGAAACCTGATGCATCTTACTTCAGAGTGTTCGGATGTTGAGCATATGTTTTCATTCCTCCAGAACAATGGCAAGACAAACTGTCTCCCAAATCTGAAGAAATGACATTCATAGGGTATGAACCAAACACTAAAGGTTGGCACTTTTGGTCATTGTTGTCACTACTAATGCCACTTTTGATGAAAACTATTTTCTGAAACTGGATGGTGAACTTGGACTACTAAGAACGAGATTAGACCAGTGTAAACACAGGCCTAACGAGTAATTGAATGGAGACGACTTGTTGAGAGACGGTGTCGACGACGATGATGAGCGAGACGGTAAATTCGTGTATTGGTAAGGAGACGTAGAAAGTACGAAGCATCCGATGATGAGGATGAAACGGCTAAGTGCAATGGTAGGGGAGTGGTAGTCAAAGTGTCCAAGGCCCCCAAGGGAGAGTTAGACAAGTGAATTGTTATAGTTCGGGACCCATACACTACGCTTTTCATTTTCTTCACCTAATCGTACTTAACAACCTTCACTTTCGCAGTCACGTGACCAAGTCACCTGACTTACCCCTTTTTCAGATCACATGACATTCTGCTCTTCTTCGTCACGTGACCGTGGACAACACGTGACTTGAGTCTAGACCTGGTCCAGACTCTCGTCTTATCTATGATGTCACACCTCGCGGTTACCTTGCATCTTTCTCATGTCTTCTTATCATTGACTTTCCCTTGCCGGCCCTCAAGTATTTAGGACTCAGACGACCTACCCTAAACCACCCTAGTATCTGAAACTGGACTAAACCTATAGCGAGGATAACCTAGTTAATAGGTTGGACGAGCGTATTGATCGAGACAATTCGTCGTCGTTGAGTATCAACGACGAGGGCAACGAGGATGGTCAAATCGTTTATTGTGTGAGAGATAAGAAAACGTCGTAGCATCCAATAACGAGGATGAGGCGGCAAATGCAGAGTAAAGGAGGAGTGGTAAACAAAAGTCCGGGCCCCAAGCGGAGAGCAGACAAGTGAATAGGACTGGGGAAAGATGACGAGAGAGAGTACGGTATATATATGATACTAAGGTGCTTTAAGGTAGGTCGTCTGAGTCCTAAATACTTGAGGGCCGGGGTGAGAATAAAGAGATAAGGGAACATGAGGGAAATGCGAGGCAACCGTGAGGTGTGACATCATAGATAAGGCGAGAGTCTGGACCGGATCTAGACTCTGGTCATATGTTGTCCCACGATCACGTGTGAGGTCACGTGACGGAGAAGAGCAGAATGTCACGTGATCCTAAAGAGAGTTAAGTCAGGTGACTTGGTCACGTGACTGCGAAAGTGAAAATCGACTAAGTCCGATATGAAGAAAAGTGAAAATTACGCAGCGTAAGGTCCTGAACTATAACAGTATCATATATATACCATTCCCTCTCGTCGTCCTTTCCTTAGTCCTATTCACTTGTCTACTCTCCACTTGGGGCCTGGACTCTTGATTACTACTCTTTTCCATACCCTTGCACTTCTCGCCGCTTCATCCTCATAATCGGATGCTACATCGCTATCTCGTTTCTTTACCAACAAACTCATTCAACATCATCATTATCAACATCATCATTATCATCATCGTCGACACTAACGCTCATTGTGTCGTCTCCATCAATACACTTATACAACCTATTAACTAGGTTCTACTCGCTAAGGTTTAGGTCCCGTTACACTTGAATAGGACTGCCCAATCCCTCCACCGTTTATGCATACTCACTACCTAAGCCGATACGAACGTCGCCAGGAGCTCATTCTATGTCACTACCAATCACTCGATCGTCAACCAACCCTGCCACCCGCAAACTATCTGCTAGAAATCGAAAACCAACACCCTGCCAATTATCTCGCCGGTCTCGAAATCCCAGACGACTTCGATCCGAACGACCAATCGCCGGGACCATTCAATTTTATCGAACATCCCACCCCACGCATTCTCACCCCTGAGCTCGAGCGCATTCCTACGCCAGAACCCGCCGTGTTCGATTTTTCATCTACCTCCGTTCCCCCTCCCCCGCACCAGCAGTCGAGCTTGCTCCTGCCCACTGCCGTCGCCAACCCTGTAAGAAAAGCGCTAAACACCCGCGCTACTTTCGTCCACAACGAGTCATCCCAGACGACTGCCGAACCCTGCGCCCCAAGTCGACACTTCGTCGCCCCGCACGGTACCTGGCCTAGATACCTCCTCCCCCGACATCTCATCTCCATCTATCCCTCCCTCTTCACCAAGAATGTCTGTCGAACCAGATGGCCCAACATGGCGTGATGTCATCAACGCCATGCAGCTTATGAACGAGACGTTGCACCTCTCGATTCAACAAGGACAAGCCGCACCCCAACAGCGTCCTCGTGTTGATGCTGATGGCGAGCCCCTTCCCGATCTACCGTTCACCTCTACCCGCCTCCCGTCCAAGCTCATTGCCGAACCAGGTACCTGGGACGGCAACCGAACCACGTTCCGATCCTGGTGGGTCCGGATCGACACGTGGGTCCAATGTCATGACGATCTGGACAATCGTCAAAAATCAGCCGCGGTACTGCTCCGCATGATCGGAAAAGCAGAAAACTTCGCCTGCATAACCATGGAAAAATATGCGGCTAATGCTGAAGAAAGGTTGGTCGGACATCTGGCGTGGCCCACCTGGTCCACCTTGAAAAAGGAAATCGAGGACTTCTTCCGCATTGAGGTTCTCAAGCAGGAGGCCTACCTGAAGCTTTGTTCGTTGTGACAAGGTAGCCTTCCTATTGAAATATTCACGCAGCAGTTCGAACTGTTGCGAAAGGACGCTGATATCGATGAAACAGACACCACCGCACTTCGTCTCTACAAGGAAAGGATGGACTATAACATCTATTTCCAACTCTCCATGCGCAGTCCGGCAATCGAGGACACCCTCTCATCTTGGCAAACGGAGGCCGACATTATCGGCAAAAGATTTAACTCCATGCGCCTGGAACATCAACATCTCCCTATCTGCCCTCAGAACGAGCCCCGATTTACTGAGGTCAGTACGCAGCCCGGTCGGGGGGCACCGATGGACACGCGGGCTGTCCAATCGACAACTGAAACCCGCAAATGTTACAATTGTAACAAGGTTGGTCACCTATCGGCCAACTGCAAGGAACCAAGGAAGCCCCGCGGTCGTCCTGTCTTCGACCCTACCACGGACAAAACCTGCTACATCTCGCCGCGATCAAACAATCGCCAAATTGAGTTGGCTCCGACCACTCACATCACCGCCGTCCCCGCCTCTCCCACACCTTCGACGCTCTCATCTGCCCCGCCATGGCAGACAGATGAAGCGAAGGCATTTTACTTTGATATGTTTATGGCTCAAGCCCGGCAGCTAGCTGCCGATGGACTTAAGGGAAAAGGCAAGGCCGAGTGAACCAGGGAGGTACTCACTCGGCAACGGACCTTCATACTTCTTTTTCTTACTCTTCTCTTTCTCCTTCGCATAAACGTTTTGCTGTACTAGGGGAGATGGACGGTGGGTTGGTAGTTGATGACTCATCGAACTTTGTTTCGTCTTGTAGTTTCTCTTTGCCTTCGGAAGGAGCGTCTCATTTAAGCGCGGCACCTGAAGTAAAAAATAGTGTGCTTAATTCTCCTGAAAAAATAAAAAATACTTCTATTAAATCTTTTTCTTTCAAATCCTCCCCAGCTAACCTTAACCTTAGAACAATCCCCAATGGCGACGAATTCGACATTGAAACACATGTATACTTCAAAAAAGACAACGACAAATGGAGAAAAACAATAGAAAAAGCACTACTCGACTCTGGTGCCTGCCAGACATTCGTCGACAAAAAATGGGTACAGTCTCTAGGTATACCCACCAAAAAACTATCTCTTCCCCGTTCCATATCTAACGCCGACGGCTCAACATCATCTCATGGTAATATCACAGATTACGTATCTATTGTTTTATCCTACCAAGGTCACTCTGAAGGAGTTGACGCCTTGGTAACAAATCTAGGCACTCACCATATTTATCTAGGGTACGACTGGTTCAGACGACACAACCCCCTCATTGACTGGGTTGAAAAAACGGTTAACTTTTGTCGTTGCACTCGCAACTGCGTTACGATCAATGCAGCCAATCTTACACACAGCATCTGGAATGCCTCTATATGTTCCATCGAGGAAGGCCTCACTGAAAAGGTACCCCCTCAGTATCATGAATTTCTTGACGTCTTCAGCAAAAGGAATCACAACGGATGCCGGTCCGCAAGCCTTGGGACCACGCCATCGACCTTAAACCTGACTTCATACCCAAAAAGGGCTGGGTAATTCCTCTTTCTGACGCTGAACTTGAAGAAGTTCGTAATTTTATAGCCTCCGAGCAAGAGCAAGGCTACATACGCCCTTCCAAGTCTCCCCAAACCGCACCAGTATTCTTCATTCCAAAGAAGACAGGCGAAAAACATCTCGTCATGTACTATCGATATTTAAACGAGGGTACAGTAAAAAATTCTTACCCTCTTCCTCTCATTTCAGCACTCGTCGATCGCATTAAAGGCGCGGACAAATTCACCTGCCTCAACCTTAGGTGGGGATATAACAACGTTCGCATCAAAGAAGGTGACGAGTGGAAAGCCGCGTTTGTAACGCCGCTTGGGGCTTATGAGCCCGTCGTAATGTATTTTGGCATGACTAACAGTCCACCTACATTCCAACAGATGATGAACGACATATTCAACGACATGTACGCCGTCGTCATCGTCTATCTGGATGATATGTGTATCTATACGAAGGGTAAAACCGATGACGAACATTCCGAAGTCGTCAAGGAAGTTCTCCGCCGCCTACGTGAAAACGACCTTTATGCGAAACCCGAAAAATGTATTTTTAACGCTGACAAAGTTGACTTTCTCGGCATGACAGTCTCGGCCGACGGTGTCAGCATGCAAATGAAAAAAGTGGATGCCATCCTAGATTGGCCAGCACCCACTAAACTCAAACATCTTCAATCTTTCTTGGGACTTTGTAACTATTATCGACGTTTTATTAATGGTTTTGGACAGATCGCCCGCCCCCTCAACGACCTCACAAAGAAAAACACACCTTACATTTGGGGGGAGGCTCAACAGCAAGCGTTTGACACGCTCAAACAACAATTTACCACCGCGCCACTCTTGGCATACCCCGACTCCTCAAAGGACATGTGCGTGGAAACCGACGCCAGCGATATCGCCACTGGAGCAGTACTATCGGTCCTAGGGGAGGATAAGTCTTGGTGCCCTTGCGCGTTTCTTTCTCACTCTTTTTCTTCCGCCGAACGCAACTACCCAGTCTATGACAAAGAGTTGCTTTCCATTATATGCGCTCTTGAGGAGTGGCGGCATTATCTCATTGGAAAGGCTAACTTTGAGATTTGGACAGATCATAAAAATCTCGAGTACTGGAAAAAGCCTCAAACGCTTTCTGGTCGCCAAGCGCGATGGCATGAACTCTTACAGGAGTTCAATTACATGCTCATTTACAAACCCGGCAACACGAACGGACGTGCCGATGCCTTGTCCCGTCGCCCAGATCATGGCAACGCCGTTGATAAATTAAACGAAAACATCACCGTCTTTCCTTCTGATGTTCTTTGCTCCTCTTCCTTATCTATTCTGGTCGAACTCACCTCCCCAGATGCCCGTTTACCCTCGAAGGGCTCCTCATCCGCCGCAGGTTTCGACCTGTATTCTACCGAGGATCTTGACATCCCCACCCATGACCAGAAACTCATCCCCACCCGTGTCAAGATCCAACTTCCACTTGGTACCTATGGCAGAATTGCATCACGATCAGGCCTCGCCTTCAAACACAAAATCGACGTCATGGCCGGAGTCATTGACGCCGATTATAGGGGAGAAATTGGTGTAATTCTGTTTAATCATTCTGATTCCTCCTTTCATGTCTCTAAGTTTGACCGCATCGCACAACTAATTATTGAAAAAATAGAAAACCCAACACTATCAGAATCCAAGACTCTTGACAAGTCAGAACGAAATGATAAAGGGTTTGGCTCCATGGGAGTTCAAGCCATTTCTTCCACGTCTCTTACTCCAAATTTTGAAACTAAATTATGTATGGAATCCTCTAGGCTCAACGTTGACGCAGTAAACAAATACGAATACTATGCAACGGACAGACTTTCAGAAATTCGAACGGCATTGTCTTCGTGCCCCTTTCTCTTCGCAATGAACTCATTTCCATCTTTCACGATTCCCCCGTCGCAGGTCATCCTGGCCGTGACTGTACCATAGCTTCAATTCACAAATTCTATTGGTGGCCTGGAGCCGCCAAGGACATTTCTACGTACATTGAACATTGCCAGGTGTGCTCCCTCATGAAGGGTTCGTCAAAGCCACCGGCAGGTAAACTTCTTCCTTTACCAGTTGCTTCCCACCCATGGGAGGACATTTCCATTGACTTTGTAACCAGACTACCCCTTTCCCTTGGCTTTGATTCTATAGGGGTGGTCGTGGACCGTTTTTCTAAAGAAATCGTTCTTTTCCCTTGTATGAAAACCACTTCTTCCTCGGACTTAGCTTTCTTATTTAGAGACCACGTTTGGTGTCTCCATGGACTTCCTAACACTATCCTTTCTGATAGAGGACCGCAATTTGTCTCGGAGTTTACCAGAGAGTTGCTGAAAGTCCTGGGCATATGGCAGAAGCTGTCTACAGCGTACCATCCACAGACGGACAGACAAATGGAACGGATCAATCGAGAGATCCTTGCTTACTTACGGGCCTATGTGGCAAAGAATCAGGACTCTTGGGCATCGATGTTAAAGATGGCCCAATTCGCACACAACAACGCTATCTCAACGGCAACCGGAACTTCGCCGTTCACAATCACACGAAATTATGCACCTCGCATGGGATCTGAACCCACAACGTCCACTAAAACCCCTGGGGGGTCGTTTGCTAAAACCCTCGGACACTCCCATGACAAGATTTGCGAGACGCTAAAGAAAACACGCGATCAGATGTCGCACGCACAAGAATCCAAACGTTCTACTACCCCCACGTATTCTATTGGTGATCTTGTCTGGCTCTCGACAGATCATCTCTCCCTTTCCTATCCTGCCCATAAATTAACCCAAAAATACATTGGCCCCTACCATATCTCCGCCGTCCTCCCTAATGCTGTCACCCTCGTCCTCCCTTCGTCCGTTTCCATTCACCCCACCGTCAATATTTCCCGCATAAAGCCTTACTAGTGAGTTTACCCGTGCAGTTGTGCCTTCGGCACAATCATGCTATTTTTTGTTACTATTATTTATTTGCATTGTTGTGCCTTCGGCACAATCATCCTAATTTTCAACACATTGTGTGTGGTCAGTAAGGTTGTCAGTAGGGTGATCAGTAGTATTGTCAGTCAGGTGTCAGTCAGGTTTTAGTTAGTAATACACTATATGTCAGTCAGGATATCAGTTATAGATATAGATATCATTTGGTAAAGTACAAAATATAGCACAAAAGGTATCAATCAAATATTTAGATTTACAAACACCTCAGGCCAAACTACATTTGTTGTCTTGGTATCTTCTTGTTCATTTTTAAACAAAACTTTGATCCTTCTGGGATGGGTACAACGTGAAAGAGCCACATAGAGTTGTCCATGAGAGAATACAGAAGTTCTCAAATCAATTCCAACATTTCTAACTGATTGCCCTTGAGACTTATTGATGGTCATAGCATAGGCTAAATGCACAGGGAACTGCAATCGACGAAAAGGAACAGGGGAGTCCTCCAGACCAGAATCAAGGGCTATTCTGGGTATCAGAACTACTTCCCCATTTCCACCCTCCTTTAATACATGACACTCCAAGATCCTAGGAGTAGATCTGATAAGTCTTAATCTTGTTCCATTGTACAATCCATGAATAGGATCCAGATTCCTCAGCAACATAAGAGGTGCTCCATTTTTCAGTTCCAATTTGTGTAGGGGAAATCTAGCAGGATTAAGGGAGTGCAACACTTCTGGCTGGATATAGTCATACTCTCTATCAGTGATAGAGTCTGCACTGATATAGGTGATCTTCTCCTGTGGTTGAATAGCTTCTAGAATGCTAGTGTTGATTTCATGAACCTGAACATTTCTAGGAGTGAGGATAGTACGATCCAGGAAGTAGCCATCAGGAAGATGTTGATGAGGTCGAAGAGTCAGAAGATCAGAGTATATGGCATTGATGAGAGAGGCCATATCATCACCACAACGCATGTATTGAGGAAGCTCCACCTCTCCATCTGTATTGCCTATGTGCAAGAGTTGCTGTGCCCAATCATCAGATTCAGGATCCTGACCAAGACGCATATTCTGAAGAAGCTGATGAATACTCATTTGAGCCCAAAGATTGGAGTGGGTGAGGGTAACAGGAACAATCTGTGCTCTAGTTCCATGCTGGATCACTGGAAGTGTCTGTTTAAAGTCTCCACTAAACATGGTGGTGATTCCTCCAAATGGATTGTCTTGATTTAACAAATCCCTCAAAGTACGATCTACAGATTCCACCACATGACGATCTTGAGAAGCAGCTTCATCCCAAATAATAAGAGAGGTTCTTTGAAGAAGCTGATGAATAGGATCATCCTTCTTAATATTGCAGATACTTTGTTCATGGCAAGGAATAGGGATCTTGAAGCGAGAATGGGCTGTACGACCACCAGGAAGAAGGAGGGAAGCAATGCCTGTGGAAGCAACACAGAGGACAATCTGATTGTTGGAACGAATTGCAGAAGCAATGAGGTTGGAGACATAGGTCTTGCCACATCCACCACCACTTTGAAGGAAAAATATGGTGCCAGCTCTATCCCTAACACTGTCTAAGACAGCCTGGTAGAAATTTCTTTGCTCTAGATTAAGAGTGGCTTGGCCTCTTTGAACAAACTCTTGTAATTGTGGGCCATTGAATGCCAACTGCTCATTGATGAGCTGGTTTCCTCTATTATCACCCCAGTTCATCTGTGGTGCAGGCATATTAAAGTCCTGTATGCTTTTGCCACACTTTCTAAGGGCTTGAGCAATAAGATGCAGACCATAGTCAAAGATTTGATCCTGAGTGGGATGGGGAATATGAGGCATAGAGTTGGGATTTTGAAGGAAGTGTTGCAAGTCATCACAGAGATGCTCCCTACATTGCTCCCATAGCCTACTGGGATCCATAGGAGCACATTGGACCAGGATAATAACAAAGACCCTGCGTAATTGGAAACCAGTCTGAAAAATAGCAGCATCTTGAAGACATCTCAACCACTCTGCATCATCTTGTAATAGACCAAGAATGCTGCAGGCCTCCTTGAAAGTAGGATAAAGCTGGCCATTTACAGTACGAAGATGCTCAAAAGAAGTTGCACCTATAAGAAATATATGAGTTGATTGAAAGATCATGATAATATAAAACTTACCCTTGATCTGAGTGAGCAAAAGACGCAAGTAGAACTTTTCCCCTGCTGAAGGATATACAACATACATCCTACCAATGACCTTGTATCTCTGACGAACTTTCCAGACAGTATTTTTCTTGTCCCATACAAACTTCTTTGGAAAGTCTTGATAGAGATAATCATGTGCACCAGCATCTATAAGAGCTTGTGTCCTATTGGCCTCAAACCAAGCCATAAGTTCTGTGATTTTGGGATTGTCCACCAGATCTCTGATATTGGCATCATTTCTAAAAACCACATTCTGTTCCTCTGGAAGATGAATGGAAAGACGATAGACAGCTGGCCACTCCATATGCATGGAAAACTCAAAGATGTTGTGACATGCCTGAGTAGAGGAAATGTATCTTGCATCCAGATAGGAACGAATTTCATCAGCCCCCTCCTGTTGCATAGTAGCTCTGTCTGGACCCTTGTAGATGTACTTGTGAATGTACTTGACTGCCTTTATAGAACCACAGACTTCCAAATTGATATGACAATTGAACATGACCAAAAGCTCTCTAGGATGAGGAACCACATGGCTGTTGTCAAAGGTATTCTGATGCTTCTGAATTATCCTCTGATTCTCTGGGCGAGCATAGTCTGGATAACCATCCTCTTTGATAATAGTCTGAGCAGAGAAGGATTTGGGAAAGCGTTTTTTGCAGACATTGTTTTCTATACATCTCTGAGGAGAGCAAGGACCATGAAGCATGTATTTGGAGACAGCTTCATGAAGTTGAGGATGAACAGCAGGATCTGGAATTTGAGCTGAGATAATAGCATCCACCTGCTCCACAGTATTAATCTTGTCTGGCTCCTCCAAAAAGATCAAGAGATGCATGTGAGGTAGACCACGCTTTTGATACTCAATGGTGTAGACAAATCCAGCCACTGCACCAAAGTAGCCATCTCTGATCATTTTGAGAAGAGCCTGCTGTTTGGCATGGAAAACACGGGTAACCAAATCTGGTCTGTCCACAGCTGATTGGCCTATTGATAGATAATGAGATATTAAAATATAAAGTCTGAGAATAAAAACACATACCTGGAAAGAGATTTTCAGTGATTTCTGGCCAAGCACCATTGGCAGTCATAGTAAGGAAAAGATCAGGCTTTTTATACTCTCTGCAGATGGCAAGGGAGTCTTGAAGTAGCTGGTGCATATAGCGAGAACCACCTTTATGAGTGGATGGAAGAATGACACGGCCAACCTGAGCCATATCCTGAGCACCACCATCTTGAGCCAAGCGATCCTGTAATCCTTTATACATATCTGCTCTAAGCCTGACTTGATTGTTGGCCACCCAAGTAAGTTTGCATTGATCAATAGAAGCCCATGCATCACAGACCAGCTGTTGAAAGAGTCTTCCACCTTTGAAGAGATTGGAAGGCTCTATTTGAGCAGGTCGTGTGTGTAGACGATAGGCATACCAAAGAATCTGAGTGACCTTCTTGGAACGATGTGGACGTCTACCAGCTGCTACCAAGGGAATATCCAGATGCCAACCTTCTTGTCCAGTTGGAAATAGCAGAACATAGTGAAGTGGGAGATAGGAGGGATGGAGGTTGCTGATACGACGAAGACCACCACCCTGGAGGCGTAATATGATGTCTCTATCTGCCCTAACATTCTGAGAACCATCACCAGGCACAATAGCAGCAATCTCATCCACAGTAGGCAGATTATATCTCCTTTCATCAACACCCTGCTGTAAGTGAAGGCACATCCGAACATCAGTATGCTCTTCTGGAGGCTTGGCTCTCATAATTTCATAAGCCTGTTGATAAAGAGGAGCATATGGATGATGCTCTCTGAGAGTATTATGCAAGTCCAGTAGGATATCCCTTTGAAGATCAGGATTTCTGTTGAAACGCCTATCTGTAGCCTCTTGAGGATCATATACATAAAGTTGAGCATAGCTAGGCTGAAGATCCTCTGGTGGAATGAGAGCTCCCATAAGATGGTGAAGTGTGCCATGAATGCGAAAGGATGTAGGCCCAGCTCCTTGAACAGTATGCCTGTCAACTTCCACACCCACTGAAGTAAATGCAAGAGCATTGTTGTACTGGCGAATGTTTTTTCTAAAGTCCCTGTGGTCCTGAGGATCATCAAAGAGTACTTGAAGACTGTGTGGCAACTGCTGGATTGGTGGAAGAACAACCTGGCCTTGAAGACAACATAAACCAAATCGTGGATTACGAATACCAGAGTTTGTGAGCTTTTCTGAAATAAAATGAAGAGCATGGCAATTAGGACACTGGATATTCATAGGCCCTAAAGAGTGGGGCTCAATTGGCTCTGTGTATATTCTACCACCAGGAGGAATACGACGTGGTCTAGGTGGTTGTGGATGACCATTATGATTTCCACCTTCAGAATCACTGGAACTGGAATCTGATGGATCTGGATCTGGATTAGGAATAGGCAGTGGTGGACTGGGAGGTCTTGGAGCAGGTATTGGCAAAGGACTTCTGGGTATAGATAGCCTAGGAGATGGAGATGGAGGAGGAGAACCAGCAATAGAATGAAGTTGTTGTTGTCTTTGCTGATCTTGCTCATATTGTTCTGCTGAGCGTTGACTATGCTCTCCAAGAGCCTCTGAAAGCAAAGCTTGGGAAAACTGTCGTATCTGATCAACTGCATTATTCTCCTGAGACTGATGAGCCTGCACTTGTTGAAGTAATGCCTGCTGTTGCTGCTCCTCAAACAACCTTTGTTGATCTAATTGTTGTTGCTCCAATAATAGTCTTTGCTGCTCTAATTCTTGATGATATTCCATCTCCTGTTGTTGTAACATCAACTGCCTCTGATGCTCTCTTTGCTGATATAGTGCTTGTTGAACATTCAAAAGCCTTTGCTGTTCCCTTTGCTGTTGATATTGCATCTCCTGCTGTAATGCTAATAATTGTCTTTGCTGCTCCATTTGTTGATGTACTGCCAGTTGCAATTGTCTTTGTTGCTCCAATTCTGCCA
>JBBPQR010000075.1:0-20973 GCA_038092615.1 Boletus sphaerocystis | reverse complement strand
GGGTCAAGGGTATATCCTTATATAGGTACTGTACAGTTCTAGACACCAAACATGTACACACACAGTAGGATAGTATATAAGGCTCGTTGCCACTCCAGAGAACCTCAGTCTTGTTCTCTTGGAGTTTTCCCAACTTCATACCCAGTTCTAAGGCTTATACTTGACTAGCAAGCACCTGCTCCATTGGTAAGGGGTTGGTTGTTTCAAATTGTTTCCTAGGGTAGTTGAGTGCATTGACTTCTTCTCCATCTGATTCCTATTTTCATAGTGTATCTACATCCATTGTGTTGGGATCTCAATGGCTTTTGGAAGGTCTGTGAAACTGGATGGGATATGAAGTTAAATGGACCCAGGGTAGAATCATTAGGGTTAAAATCATTGGGGATGTTGTTGATAGTAGGAGCTGGAGGAGGTGTCACTTGACAGAAGAGACGGTAGAAGTCGAGTGCATTAAATTCTTGTTGGCGTTTGGCTCAGTATAGAAAGTGAGTCCTTATAAACAACAATGAAAGGCAACATAGTGAGTTGGGTTTCAGAAAGTCCTATTCAGGCGAAACTGGATGGGAACCTAAGCAAGTATAACCTAGTATATAGGTTGTGTGAGCAATACAGATATGAGGAGCTGACATTGAATGTTATTAGCAAAGAGGTGGATAATGATATAGAGGTTATCGATTAGGATATAAATGGTAAACAAGTAGAGCATCTGTTAATAAGGATGAGGTCAGCAAATGCAGAGTAGGAATGAAGTAGTATTGAAGTATACTAGGTCCCCAAGGGAGAGTAATACAAATGAATAGGACTAAGGGATAGATGACAAGTAGATACAGTTTATATATGAAAGTAAGAAGCTTTAGGGTAGGTTGTCTGAGTTCTAAACGATTAAGGGCCGGTGTGAGAAATAGAATGTTCAAGAAGAAAGGAAAGAAGATAAGAGGAATGTGTAGAAAGCAAGGTGTCCATATGGTATGATCTGATAGATAAGATGAGAGTCTGGACTAGGTCTGGGATTGAGGTCATGTGTAGAGGTCATGTGATGAAGTAGAGCGGAATGTCATGTGATTGAAAAGGGATAAGTCATGTGACTTTGGTCACCTGACTGCAAAAGTGAAAATATGTTAAGTACAATAAGTGAAGAAAAAGTGAAAACACAGCATATGAGGTCCTAAACTATAACAGTCTGGCACTAGGGTGGAACAGAGGGTTCCTGGCTTTCTTAGTATGGAAGCGAGTAGTTTCAAGTCATTTCCCCACTTCCAATACCTTTGCTAGGTAATCATTTAGATCCTCTAAGTTCCAGTTCCTATTCATGATAATCTTATCACTGATTTCTTCAGGGATATTCCTTTCTAGAATGTTGGTAGCATGGGTATCCTGGAGGTTGGCTCCCCCAGATAAGACTTTGAAGTGGTCTATGTAAGTTTTGATACATATCCTCCTATCTCTAAGGATGTACTTGTAATTTCATAACTTCTGTAATGCCTAGTCTTCCTTGGCCATAAGACAGAACTATTTTTCTATATCAGTCACTAAAGTTTTCCATTTGTAAGCCTTCCCTTTCTCGAGGTGTGCATGAGCAAATATAAGACCAGTACTTCCTCCTAGGCGAGATAGTATGGCTACAATAGCTTCGTAGGACTTTTCTAGTACTGAGTCAGAGTTTAGAGCTAGATATGTTTTCATTTTCAGCCACCAGTCCTCAAACTCATCAATTCTATCCTCTCCTCTCCTGTCTCTTCCCAAACCATTTGCAATGTGCTAAAGTCAGCATCTCTAAAGGCTAAAGTCAAGAAAAAAAAAACACTCTTGTCTGTGAAGCATATGAAACATAGGCTAGACTTTGCTCTCAAGCATCAATACTGGACCGTGGAGGACTGGACTAGGGTAATTTGGTCAGATGAGACCAAGATCAACAGAATTGGGTCAGATGGAAGGAAGTATGTGTAGAAAGTGGCAGGAAAACATTTGCAAGACAAGGAGGTACAAGGGATAGTAAAGTTTGGAGGAGGTTCTTTGATGGTTTGGGAATGCATGGGCTGGAATGGAGTGGGAATCCTTGCAGAGGTGGAAGGGAGGGTGAATACTGAGCAGTATATCTCCATTTTGAAGGATAATCTGCTTTCTACTATGGAAAATTCTGGGATCCCTGAAAAGAGCATTATCTTTCAATAAGATAATGATCCCAAGCATACCTCTAAAAAGGCCCAGGAGTGGCTGAAGTCTCAAGGTATCAAGATCCTTGATTGGGCAACATAATCTCCAGACCTTAGTCCTATTGAACATCTCTGGCAAATCCTCAAAAAGAAGCTTAATACCAGCAAGAGGGGTTTGGGAGCTTTGGAAAAGGATTGATGTGGAATGGGGCAAGATAGAGGTTGAGGAATGTCAAAGATTGATAGAAAGCATGCCTAGAAGACTAGAGGCAGTGATAAAGACAAAAGAAGGGCATACAAAGTACTAAAATTACACAGTAGAAATGTTGCTCAAATAAGTATCCCAATGACATGTCATTTTGAAATTGTTATATCTCAGTGCTATGACAGCCAAACCACATGCCTAAGGGCTCCTTTTCAGGGCAGGAATTAGGGCTATTGATGACCCTGCAAGAGTTAGAACTGATATATTTTTTTCTCTTGCATATAAAGTCTTTCTAAAATGGCCCAATATTGGGACACTTATTTGAGCCACTGTATAATGCCAAAGATAATCTTGGAGAAGAAATGGATCAAATGGATGAGAATGACATTAGATCATCTTTATTAGACCCAAAAAAGAAACTTAGAGGATGAAGAGGCTGAATAGGATAAAAGCATGTATATGGCACATTTGTTCTGTATTTGCATTGCTTACTGTACTTTTCACACGAGTTGGCCACATGACAAAACTAGTCTTCAGAACACGTTCCACCTTTCATTGACTCCACTGGTTCAACCGCTCACCAAATTGTATTGGAAAGGATACCATTTGAATCAGATACAGCCAGTGATTCTGTTCCGTGTTGACTGATTGAGATCAAACAAGTTTTGGTAATTTTGGTATTTTCAGATTCAGCATTCCACACGTTAGAAATTTACTGACCTCTAATGACCTTGCAGAAAGGCTAAAAAACTAGCCTGGAGATATAATGGGCTATTCTCTGACAGACTCTGACTTTCCCAGATCTGGATTTTTGCAACACATGGCTTGGAACAATCTTGAACAACTGGGAAGGAGTCTTGGAGGCATGCAAGGAGCTCCAATGAATGCTGAATGAAGTTGTGCTTCAGGATGCACTTCTAGTCCTGGCCAACAAGCAAGATCTTCCCAATGTGATGAATGCTGCTGAAATCACCTCTCAGATAGCAAAAATGATATATTCAGATGAGTACTTAAACAGAGACAAGCTTCTAGTTTTCACCAACAAGCAAGATCTTCTCAATGCAATAGATGCTGCTGAAATCACCTTTCAGACAATGAATGTGATATATTCAGGTGAGTACTAGATACGCTATGACAGTTGACACTGACTAATCCCGACCGACAATTAAGAATGTATGAGGGTCTGAACTTAGTGCTGGTGGTTGGTAGTAAGCAGATGGGATGGATTAGAGTAGATAACGACAATGAACAGATTCTCATCTAATCATGTACGTAGATACATCACACTGCTAATATTCTTGTACTTGACAGTCTTGATATTGGAGCTGTAATGTTGCTGAAAAACCACTGTAGTATTGTATCTGAGAGTAGATTTGCGAAGTACATGAAAACTATATCTAAGTACTAGTACCACCTCGAGGGAATACCCATTTCCCTGAGTTGATGGCATTCAAATCAACTAAAATGTACTGCATAATCGTAACTATGATGCCTGTCTTGACTTCCAGCCATTCTTCTAGATGAGAAGGCTGAACAATTGGTGGTGTCAATTGAGATAAACAAGTAAAACCTTTGTCCATTAAAGTATTTCCAAACAGTGCAAATGTAATCCTATCTTTATTGTGTTGCTCATGGTGATCAAGGAACTCAAACCAAGAAAGAACATCTGGGATTTTGGATATGTTGACGTTGAGTCAAAATGGAGATGATGAATGCATGTTGTGGCCAGATGAGGTTGTGGTCTGAGACATGGGTATTGCACTTCAACCCTGCTGTGAGCCTTTAGGTTACTGAGATCCAGAAACGGGTGGGTAGTATTCAGAGCCTTGGTATGTAGGAGGATTCTATGATGGATACAGGAAAAAGGGGTGGGGATAGCCACCATATCGTCCACCATGACGTGGCCCCAAGAATCCCATTTGGCATAGGTAGTGGCTGCAATCCAAGTCTGGCTGCTGAGGACAAGTGGCATTTGGGGTGGTGTGGGTTCGAGGCCTTGCGTCACAAAGGCAGATTGAAGAGGGCTTGTTATCAATCATTGTTATTCCATCCATGATTTCTGCTGTCCACAACCTTATGTTGGAATGAGTAAGCAAGTAGCAAATGCTACCCTCTGCCAGAGAATAACAGTAGGTTGGGGTTTGGGGCCCTTTCAAATGCCTCTGACATGTCCAGCATTCCTACAGCTTCCCAATTATTTCTTCATGCTTACTTATTCCCTTTAGGGTGTTAGATGGCATTGCATTTGAACCCTTTGCTTTGCCACCTGCCACCATCCATGTGTTCATACACTAGTAGTAGTAGAAAAAATGATTAGCTTGAATATTACTACACTGAGCAATAAAACTGTTGCAATGTTTGGTAGTTTTATATTGTTTGCAATATACAAAGTCAGGGCGTGGGAATGACGCTTAGCATTAGTCACACAAAATAAAGTAAATACATTTGGCTTTCTATGGAGCCTTTGGCCATGTGATTTGGTGTAGGGAATATGGAGATATGGCTATTTTAAGATGGTCATGTCATTCCAACAGTTTTGTTGCTGATATTAAGGATATCATAAACTAGTATGAGGTATAGCCTCCTTTGGCCTTGATCACCTCCTGAACTCTCCTGGGCATGCTCTCAATTAACCTTTGACACTCTGCAACCTCTATCTTCTCCTACTCCACTTGTACTCTTTCCCAAAGTTCTGTTTTCCCCTTTGCTGACTCTGGATACTCTGCTAGCCTTCTTTTAAGAAGAAACCATAGATGTTTTATGGGATTAAGATCTGGAGACTGAGCTGGCCACACCATAACCTCAAAGCCATGCTCAGCAAACCACTTCTTGGCCCTTTTGCTAGTGTGTTTAGGATCATTGTCCTGCTGAAAGATAATATCATCTGGAATTTTGCCAAAATACTCCAGGGTTTGCTGGAGTTCATCCTCCATAATCTGTAGGTAAAGATCAGTATCCATCCTACCATCAATTTTGCATGCCAATCCAACCCCTTCCCATGTCATACAATCCCACATCATCAGAGAACCCCTTCCAAACTTGACTGTTCCTTGTACCAATCTATCACTTAGACCCTCTCCTGCCCTTTTCCATACCCACCTGTTTCCATCTGACCTAATACAATTAATTTTGGTTTCATCTGATCATATAACTTGTTTCCAGTCCTCTACAGTCCAGTGCTGATGACTTTCTGCAAAGTCCAGTCTAGCCTTTTTATGAGCAGCAGTAAGGCGAGGACATTTCTTCTTTACTACAGCCTTCATGCCTGCTTTCTTCAAATGATGACAAATAGTCTGGGAAGAGAGGGTATGGTTCTTGACATCTTGAAGGGTCTTGGTAACCTGGACTACATTTTCAGCCTTTCCAATCCCAATAAGGTGAATGGCATGATGTATATTAGCAGGTGTTATAATGGTAGAACAGCCACCAGAGGATTTAGCCAGATTTGGATGAAGTTTAGAGCGAATTCTACTGATGGTTGAGTGGTGTACACCAGTAGAATCAGAGATTTGATGAGTAGATTGACCCAAGTCCAAGAAAGAGATGATTTGGTTGATTTGAGTAGTAGAAAGGGATTTCATGGTAGTGGTAGTGGATTAAGAGTGGTGTTGTGGTGTATTTATGTTGTGTTGAAGTTATTATAGGTCACATGACCCATTGCTTATGTCAGAACCTATCAGAACATATCAATTTTGAACTTTGCTAGGTTAGCAACAAAACTGTTGCAATAACATGACCAACTTAAAATAACCATATCTCCATATTCTCTACACCAAATCACATAACCAAAGGCTCCATAGAAAGCCAGGTGTATCTATTGTATTTTGTGTGACTAATGCTAAGTGTAATTCCCATGCCCTGACTTTGTATATTGCAAACAATATAAAACTACCAAACATTGCAACAGTTTTGTTGCTCAGTGTATACGGATGATAATACAACATACAGCAACACCCGTAGCACCCATGGCACCAGAGCTTTCTACATTACCACTGGGACAGCCTTGACCACCAACCCTCACAGCTTCAAAGAATACGATGACCTTCTTGATGGGGCAGGTAGATGGCTTTCCATTGGTAAGATGTGGTGGAATGATGAGTGCACGTAACCAAGCCTCGAAAAGATTGAGTTTGTTGCCAGTCTGGATGGAGGTAACACTATCTTTTGCCTTATCAGAATCTAGTCAGTACTGTAGAACAGCATGATTGGGAAAAATGTTGAGTTTCTCAGCAACAGTGGTGTGGAGATCATAGAGAGAGATTTTGGGTGGTATTGTAAATGGGGAATTGGTACCATCTTGATGAACTGCACATTGGATCATGAAAGCTAGTCAAAAAAGATAGTGAGGATAATGTATTGACGATAGAAGTTGGAATCTACAACACATTTCAGAATTGTATGACCCAGATCCTTTGGATCGTGGCACTGTTTTCATCAAAGGAAGTCAGGTTGGTATCTGTTTTTTCCCCCTGGCAATCTGGGATTTCTGAGTCTGTGCCAGCACTGCCTGAACATGGCATTCCATCTTGTCAGACTCGCCTAAGTCAGAGCCATTTGAATCTGAGTCTCCATTGTTGATCAAATTGAAGTCAAAGTGCTCGACTTTGCTTTGGTTCTTGCCAATATCCATCTCAATGTCAGAGTGAAGGCCTGTCATCATGCTCACGAGCTTGCTTGCCTGTATGGCAGGCAGATCAGATAGATAGGGCTCAAGATCGGGGGGAGAGTAGTTGATGTACTCATACTGGTCCTCTTGTATGGCCTTGAGTGCATTAGCCTGAGATGATGATGGTAGATTTGGACTCAACAAATCAATAGCAAGTGACATAGTGTTTGATCCAGAGCCTAAGCCTGAGTGGGATTCAAGTTGAGACTTAGATTGGCGTTGACGTTTGGCATACCGGCCCTGATCAGGAGATTGTAGCTGCATGGAATCAGCAGTAGACTTGGATGGTTTATGGGACCTGAGGCTATACTTTTGAGACTTGGTGGCCTCTACTGAATCTTGAAGATCACGAGGTGGTGCACTTGTAGAGCGGGAGCGATTGCAAATTGGAGTACAATCATTTGCAGATCTGCTACCTATGCATTGTCAACATGTATGCTTTCCAGGCAAGTACTGGCAATCTTGTATCTTGCTTTTACAACATGTGCAGATCGCAGGTTTTTCTCCTGTTGTACGGTAGCCTGTATATGATAATATATTGTAATGTGCTAGTAAGTAACTTGAGACTGTTGAAGAAAATATGAGATTTACCTTTGTTCATTGCCATTGTATTGTGTTGAGTCTGACAATGAGGCCACTAGGAGCCTGAGGACATGGACGTTCAAGTCCAAGAACCCACCTCACCACATGACAGCACAAGCAGCACCAATTATGTACTGATCATTGACACACGGTGAGGCAAAGACTTCATGTTGATTGATGAAAAAAACTACACTACTGAACATATCCACAGTAAGAATACCACCCATAGACATTCTGCAATGTGATTTCACCTAGTGCACACACGAGAGTGAGATATATATCTGCATCGTCCAACCGAGTCATCGCCAATCGTATATAATCACCATTTCTGTGTAGGTGGTATTTCATCTTTGAGAATGCAAGTTTGATAGGGTTGAAGTCCAGGGAATATGGCAGAAGAAACTTGCATTAGACTCCACTATATAGGAATAAAATAAAGATGCAATCGTGATGATATATAATACAACTTACCTTGCCTCAATCATTTCCTGGATCTTCAGATGCTTGTGGATTTTGCAGTGGTCCATAACGAGGACAGAATTTAGAGCTAGGAATTGCTGCATCTTTGTGCATAGAACTTCAATAAAATTTGAAAATGTTTTGGTATAAAATGACCCCTCTACAACATCACAATGGATGATGCCATCAGTTAGAGATAGTGCAGGAAGAACTGAGAAGCTTTTATAGAGTTAGTGACAACCTTGACACCAAAAAAAAAAAACACTTGCCAATATCCTTATACAAAAAATGCTATACTATGCTTTGGTTCCTTGGATTGACCACGCATGTCCATGGTATGTTGTCCTGTGATCAATAGAGCTTTCATCAACAAATACAAGCTGTTCAGGCTCATATTTGCCAATTCTTGTGGTGTATTCAATACATTTCTGAGCAGAACACTCAGCCACAACATGTGTGATCTATGAACATTTAGTGGTTACCAATAGTTTAATTGAATACTAGTACTAGTACATACCTTTTTCATGGTAAGACCAGCCCTGCGTAGCGTTTGCCAGATAGTGGCACATGAAACTTGAACCCCACATGACAATATGAGCATTTCCTAAAGCTTATCCAGATATGAATCAGGCAACTTCTGAACAGCTCTAAGAAGAAACTATGATATCACATTAGAACATGCTAAGAAAGACACATTTATCACATACCTCAACGTCAACATCTTGCAGATGCCTGTTTGACTTTTTTTCATCTTCATCTCCATTCTCTGTGGAGTTTGGAAGCAAGTCTGGGATTGTCCCATGTGCCTGAAAGTGAGAAAGAACTCATCTGATGGTGCGTGTAGATACATCCAGCTCCATGCTAATCTCATCAGGAGAAATGATCTGCAAGAGTTGGACAATAGCTCATTGTATCTCCAGGCTAGTTTTTTGGCCTTTCTGCATGCATACAAGGTCATTAGAGGTCAGTAACTTTCTAATGTGTGGAATGCTGAACCTGAAAATACCAAAATTACCAAAACTTGTTTGATCTCAATGGGTCAACATAGAACAGAATCGCTGGCTATATCCAATTCAAATGGTATCCTTTCTGACACAGTTTGGTGAGTGGTTGAACCAGCAGAGTAAATGAAAGGTGGAATGTATTCTGAAGACTGATTTTGTCATGTGGCCAACTTATGTGAAAAGTACAGTAAGCCATATGGAACAACTACCAATGTATCATATATAAGAGAGAGTACAATAGGGACAATGAGGACATCTTTTATAATGATAAAATAGATATTGAAGACTTAGAGAGTGACCTAGAGGATGATGACACTAATACCCTGTAGTATACAACATCTGCCATCATACTACTGCCATATGCATTGATATTTTGTGTTGTTTAAACTCATCTGCTTGTGGTAGTTCAAAAAGAAATCAAGATTTGTGATAAAATTGACACAAGTATAGCAAGCATAGCAAGTACAGTAAGTTACAATAAATAGTGTCAAAAAAAGCAGCTAGAAGGGCAACTAGTATAGGCTCTCCAGTGCTGGATTTATTTCTTCAATCCTCAACCTCCACTTATACAAAGTCCAAATGATCATCCTTGTCTATAGTTAGTATGTACACTTCTGTGAACCCTGAATTATACACAACCACCAATTAGATGAATGCTTTTACATTTTTTGGAAAATTGTTGTCCTATTCCTACAGCACCTGCATTGGCAGTTTCTAACAGGCTGACATCTTATCTTCAATAGAGATATTGGTATTTGTGAGTAAAGAAGTAAGAAAATTAAGGGCACCTTGCATTCTAAGCATAAAAGTCTCTACTGCAGTGTAGGCATGCTTCTAAGCAGTAGTGGACTTGTGTGATGTGGATGCAAGTATAGCAGTTGCCATCACTACAGTGAGGTTTATTCTTTTTGCAAAATGACTAGTAGATGATTCATTAGAGCAAAAAGGAGCAGATGATGAGTCAGAAAATAGAAGAGCAGATGATGTGATGATCAATGCTGCATTATTGTGAGTTATGTCTAAGTGCAACCACTTTCTCATACTAGAGGGAGCAGTGGGATATATAGTAGCAGTGGGAATGATTTCACCAGATTTAGAGACTGGATAGCAGTGGGAGTTTTATGTTCCTTGCCTTTCATAAAGGTGTTATGTGTGGTGCTCCTCAAGCCACTATTAGTAGCATCAATCTGAGGGTTATAGAAAGGCCCAGCTTGAGTATTTACAATAGGATTTGTCTCCATTATATAGTTGGTGATGCCCATAGATGGAGAAATGCACTGTCTTCCCTGGCACCTCTGCTGGGCATGATTTCACATACATACTAGGCAAATGGCCAACCTCTTACCAATGCAAGCATTTGCTAGATAAGCTAAGAGCCTTAAACTGAAGGTATGAAGTTGGGAGAACTCTAAGAGAATAAGACTAAAGTTCTCCAAAGTAGCATTAAGCCTTAAATACTACTAGCAAGTTTACCCATGTTGTTGTTGTTGAAATTATAAGTAAGTCACAACTGAGTCATGCATAATCTAATTGATCAGGGTAACTTATCCTAATGACTAGAGAATGTTATTCTAATGCTTAACTCATCACTTATTATGGTAATTTCTTATCATAGCCATATAATCTTATCTATTACATTAGGTGCTTACACTATTCATATTGGTTATAAATGATGTAATATCACATCACTATCACATTATCCTTACTCATCATATGAGCTTTTGTTTCCATTGAATAGTATCTTTATTATAGATCAAAGCATTATCTGCTATTCACTAGAATACCATGGAACATCCTATAGACATATATATGTACAAATACATCTGGGAGAGCCCCTATGGCTTATCTTATCTTAACAAGTTATCTCTTGATTTATTCTATCTGCTCTCTAAAACAAGACACTTGGTTCAACCAATGTTTCACCTATCCCAAATGAGTGTTCCTATTGGAGATTAATTTAACTCCTCTATTTCCCTTGCATGACACTTCAAGGTACACTTTGAATTTGAAAGTTGTGCTGTTGGCACAATCATACTCATTTTTTTTGCATGTTCAAATTAGAAGTTGAGTTTTTTCTTCACATTGGTTATGTCTTATGTTTGTTTTTTAGGGATGATTGGTGTCAGTCAAGTACAATAGATAGTATTTATATATAGTAGACATTTGAACATCACATGATAAAGTACAAATGCATAAACAGTACAAATCAAATGTTTAGATTTACAAACACCTCTGACCAAACTACATTTGTTGTCTTGGTATCCTGTTGTTCATTTATAAATGAAATCTTGATTCTTCTGAGATGAGTATAATGTGAAAAAGCAACATAGAGTTTATCATGGGAAAACACAAGACTTCTCAAATCAATCCCAATATTTCTGACTAACTGCCCTTGAGACTTATTGATAGTCATGGCATAGACCAGATGTACAAGAAATTACAATCGACAAAAAGGCATAGGGGAGTCTTTCAAACCAGAGTTCAACGCAATTCTAGGTATTGGTACCACCTCACCATCATTACCCTCCTTCAAAACATAACACTCTAGGATTCTAGGAGTAGATCTAATGAGTTTCAATCTTGTACCATTGTAAAGTCCATGGATAGGATCCAGATTTCTAAGCAACATAAGAAGGACATCATTTTTGAGTTCCAATTTGTATAGAGAAAATCTGACAGGATTAAAAGAGTGCAAGATCTCTGGCTAAACATAGTGATTACTTCTAGCTAGTGATGAAATCTGCACTAACATAAGTAACCTTGTTCTATGGCTAAACGGCTTCCAGAATGGTGATATTGATCTTATGGACCTGGAGATTCTTAGGAGTAAGAATAGTATGATTCAGAAAATAGTAATTAGAAAGGTTTCAATAAGGTTGAAGGGCCAAGAGATCAGAGTACATGGTATTGATATGAGAAGCTATGCCATCATCAGAATGCATATATTAAGAAAGCTCCATCTCTCTATCTGTGTTGCCAATATGCAAGAGTTGCTATCCCCAATCATCAGATTCACAATCCTAGCTAAGATGCATATTTTGCAAGAACTAGTAAACACTCATTTGAGCTCAAATGTTAGAGTGAGTAAGGACAACATGAATGATCTGTGCTCTGGTTTCATGCTGAATAACTGGCAATGTCTGTCTGAAGTCTCTCCACTAAAGATAGAGGTGATTTCTTTAAAAGGCCTATCTTGGTTTAACAAATCCCTTAAGGCATGATCCACAGATTTTACCACCTGATGATCTTGAGAAGCAGCTAACACAGCTTGTACAGCATTTAGCACAGCATTACTAGCATAGCCTTGCACCATGAGTCAAGGGTATATCCTTATATAGGTACTGTACAGTTACCAAACATGTACACACAAAGTAGAATAGTATATAAGGCTTACTGCCACTCTAGAGAACCTTAGTCTTGTTCTTTTGAAGTTCTCCCAACTTCGTACATTTAGTCTAAGGCTTCTACTTGTCTAGCAAATGCTTGCTCCATTGGTAAGAGGTTGGCCGTTTCACTAGAATAAAACTACTTTTTTCACCACTACCAAATGTCTTTAGTTATCATTTTTAATGTTTCCCAGCACACCTTTGTCATCACCTCTTACAACTAACTAGTAGTAAGATCTAGTCTAGTCACAGTCTAGCCCCTTTGCTCACACTTCAAGGATCTTAGTGTCTATAATTAAAAAGAAGGAATCCCCCATCATCTTGCCCCTTTTTATAAAGGAGGAACCCAAGGAACAGTCATTGTTGCCTATACTACATAGCTCTAGTTTATCATCATACCAGTCTTATTCCACTACTTACCCACCATATCACCATTTGCTACTCTAGTTTCACCACCAGATTATTCTCTACAATCTTATTTGATAGCTCCAACTTCGAGTATCATAATTCCATACCACTTTGCACTCCCATGCCACTTTTACAACTAGTGAACTGGAACCCCATTCATCTTCACCCTTAGCCCTGCACTATCCCCTCCTTCATCTAAAACCGAATGGAGACCTGAGCGAGTATAACCTAGTATATAGGTTATGCGAGTGATACTGAGACAAGTAGGCAACAATGAACATTGTCAGCAAAGATATAAATGACAATATAGAGGTTGTTGATGAGAATGTAGACAGTGAACAGATAGAGCATCCAATGACCGGGATGAAGCAGGTAAATGCAAGGGTAGGAGTGGTATTCAGAATGCATACTAGGCCTCTAAGGGAGAGTAATACAGATGAATAGGACTGAGAAAAAGACAATGAGAAGGTATGGTTTATATAGGAAACTAAGGTGGTTTAGGGTAGGTTGTCTGAGTCCCAAATAGATAAGGGCCAGTGTGAGAGATAGAATATGATGGAAGGAAAGAAGCAAGATAAGGGAAATATATAGAAAGCAAGGTGTCCATGTGGCATGACCTCATAGATAAGACAAGAGTCTGGACTGGGTTTGGACTTGATGTCACATGGTTCCCACAGTCATGTGCAGAGATCACGTGATAAAGAAGAGCAGAATGTCACATGATCTAAAAGGGTGAAGTCATGTACATGTAACTTGGTCACATGACTGGAAAAGTGAAAATGCAGTGTATAGGTCCTGAACTGTGACACTACCCCCCCATTCACCAGCTTTAAGGTCTAACTAATCTTGAGTTGGTGAATTCCATATAGGAGGGACCGAAAGGAGAGAAGAGAGATATAAATTTGAAGTTAGAGAGTCTGCAGGTAGGGCATGGTGTGGAAGGGTATATAGTGTAAAAGTCGTTGATAGCATCCTGTGCATGTTTTAAGTTAGCGGCAGGTTCCCAGGTGCCATCTACCTTGTCCCATCTCTTCTAGTAGATGAGATATTGGAGTTTGCTGTGATAAAGATATGATTGAATAATGTAGTCCACTTTGTATTCTTTGTGATGGTCTTCTATCACAGTGATACTGGTTTAAATACATTTTGCCCAGCTAGTGGGGCTTTATAAGATTTTATACAGAAAACGTTGACAGTGGAGTGAATAGATACGGTGGAAGGGAGGACAAGGGTGACAGCATTAGGGAGTACAGCAGAGATACAGTAAGAGCCAATGTATTTTTGAGTTAATTTATGAGTGGAATAGAGAAGAGAGAGATAATCTGTGGAGAGCCAGATGAGATCACTGATAGAATAATCAGGGGTGGAGGAACATTTGGATTCTTATATGTGGGACATTTGATCCCATGTCTTTTGGAGTGTGGCAGCAATTTTGTCATACGCATGGCCAACCATTTTAGCAAATGACCCCCTAGGAGTTATAGTGGAGATTGTGGGCTCCAATCCCATGCATGGGGAATAATTACATGTGACAGAAAAAGGGGAGGTGCTGATGGCCATGGTAATAGGGGAATTATGAGCGAATTGCACCATTTTGAGCCATGATGCCCAAGAATCCTGGTTTTTAGTGATGTACACCTGGAGATATGTGAGTATTTCCCTGTTGACCCATTCCATTTGGCCATCCATCTGAGGGTGATACACTATAGACAGCTTTTGGTGTATGCTGAGGACTTTGCACAACTCCTTGGTAAACTCCAAGACAAACTGAGGTCCCCTATCAGAAAGAATAGTGTTAGGGAGTCTGTGTAAACACTATACATAATCTCTAAATAGGGAAGCTAAGTCTAAGAAAGAAGTAGTTTTCATACAAGAGAAGAGAACAATTTTTTAGAAAAATGATTGACTATGACCCCAATAGCATTGAAGCCATTTGAAAGAGGAAATCCAGTAACAAAGTCAATAGAAATGTCTTCCTATGGGTGGAAGGGAACAGGTAGAGGAAGAAGTTTTCCTGCTAGTGGCTTTGACAAACCTTTTGTGAGGGAGCACACCTGATAGTGATCAATGTAAGTAGAAATGTCTTTGGTGGCCCCAGGCCACCAATAGAACTTTTTGATAGAATGAATGGTATGGTTGTGGCCAGAATAGCCAGTGACTAGAGAGTTATGGAAAAGAGAAATTAAGTTCATTTCAAAAAGAAGGAGGCACAAAAACAATGCTGTTAGAATTTCTAAAGAGTCTGTCCATAGTGTAATATTCATATTCATTGACTGCATCAACATTTAATCTGGCAGATTCCATAAATAATTTAGTTTCAAAGTTTGCAGAAAGAGATGTGGAAGAGATGGCTGGGATTTTGGTGGAACCAAAACTTTTATCATTTCATTAGGACTTGTCAAGAGTCGTCATTTCTGTGAGTGTTGGGTTTTCTATTTTTTTCAATAATTAGTTATGTGATGCGGTTGTGTTTAGATATGTGAAAAAAGGAATTAGAATGGTTAACCAGAATTACACCAATTTCTCCCCTATAATCAGTGTCAATGACTCTAGCCATGACATTAATTTTATGTTTGAAGGTGAGGCCTGATTATGGTGCAATTCTGCCATAGGTACCAAGAGGAAGCTGAATTTTGACATGGGTGGAGATAAGGAGTTGATTATAGGCAGGGAGGTTGAAATTAGTGGTGGAGTATAAATTAAAACCTGCAGCAGAGGAAGAGCTCTTTGAGGGTAAATATGCATTGGTGAAGGTAAGTTGAACAGGAATAGATAGAGAGGAGGAACAAAGGACAGAAGTGGGGAACATTATGATGTTTTCATTTAATTTATTGACTGTGTCACCATGGTCTGGATGATGAGAGAGAGCATCAGCGTGACCATTGGTATTGCTGGGTTTATAAGTTAACGTGTAGTTGAACTCTTGGAGGAGTTTGTACCAATGCGCTTTGCGTCTAGAAAGTGTTTGAGGCTTTTTCCAGTATTTGAGATTCTTATAGTCTGTCCAAATCTCGAAATTAGCCTTCCCAATTAGATAATTATGCCACTCCATGAGAGTGTATATAATAGCAAGCAACTCTTTATTGTAGACTGGATAGTTATGTTTGGCAGAAGAAAAAGAGTAAGAAAGAAAAGTGCAAGGGCACCATAGGTTATCCTCCCCTAGGACCAACAATACCACACCAGTGGTGATATTGCTAGTGTCTGTCTCAACACACATATCCTTTGAAAAGTCAGGAAATGCCAAAAGTGTTGCCATTGTAAAGTGTTGTTCAAGTGTGTCAAACACTTTTTGTTGTGCCTCCCTCCAGGTGTATGGATCATTTTTCTTGGTGAGGTTGTTGAGGGGACAGGCGATTTATCTGAAACTGTTAATGAAACATTGGTAATAATTACATAGTCCAAGAAAGGATTGAAGTTGTTTCAATTTGGTTGATGCTGGCCAATCAAGGATAGCATTAACCTTTTTTGGTTGCATGCTGACACCGTCAGTGGAGACTGTCATGCCTAAAAAGTCAACTTTGTTAGCATTAAATACGCATTTTTCTGAGTCTGTGGAGAACTTCCTTGATGACCTTTGAGTGTTCCTCATCGGATTTGTTCTTTGTAAAAATACACATATCGTCTAGGTAGACGATGACAATGGCGTACATATCATTGAAGATGTTGTTCATTATCTGTTGGAATATGGGTGGGGAGTTAGTCATTTTAAAATACATAACAACAGGTTCATATGTGCCCAGCAGTGTTATAAATGTAGCTTTTCACTCATTATCTTCTTTGATGCAGACATTATTGTATCCCCATCTCAGGTCAAAACAAGTGAATTTGTTGGGGCCCAGGAGGTGGTCAACAAGAGATGAGATGAGGGGAAGTAGATAAGAATTTTTTACTATACCCTCATTTAAATACCTATAATCTATGACAAGACACTTTTCATCTGTTTTTTTGGGAATAAAAAAAGACTGAAGCTGTTTGAGGAGACTTGGAAAGGTGAATGTAGCCCTTCTCTTGCTCGGATATGATGAAGTTTCTGACTTCATCTAATTCTACATCAGAAAGGGGGATTACCTGACCCTTTTTGGGTATAAAGTCAAATTTAAGATCAATGGTGTGGTCCCAAGGTTTGTGGACCAGCATCCATTTCAATTCTTCTTTGCTGAAAACATCAAGAAATTTGTGATATTGAGAATTAAGCACACTATTTTTTGGTTCCAGTACCATGCTTCAAGGAGACACTCCTTCAGAAGTGGTATTATAACTATCAAGACTGTTCAATGGGGCTACATCATCTTGTCCATCTCCCCCAAGACTGTGAAAAAGAGAAGAGAAGAAGAAGAAAAACATAGAGAATCGTACAATGTCAAGTTAAGGTCCATTGCTGAGTGAGTACCTCCCAGATTCAGTTAGCCTTGCTTTTTCCCTTAAATTCTTCAGCAGCCAGCTGCCATGCCTTTGCTTCGAACATATCCATGTAATATGTTGTGGGAGTGAGTGAGATCTCACAAATCTATTGTTGGGGCAAAATGTATTTGGTATGACCTGTGAGAAGGTTGAAAATGATGCAACCATGAGGACGATGCAGTTCTTTGCAGTTGGCCGAGAGGTGGCCCACCTTGTTACAATTGTAATACTAGCACATTTCAGTGGATTGAACTGGATGAGTGTCCATTGGGGCTCCTTTGTCAGGCTGTAAGCTGATGTCTGTGAACTGGAGCTCAGCTTCTTGTCATAGTGGATAACTACTCTGCTCCATTCTCATGTTCATGAACTTTTTGCCAAGTTCAACAGCTTCCTTTTGCTAAGTTTCCAGTTTGTTGGTGATGGCTGGCTTTCGGATCGACAACTGGAAATATAGGTTATAATCAAGGTGTTCCTTATAGAAACAGAACATGTTGGCATCGTTGGTGGTGATGCTGGCGTCTTGCCTTAGCAGCTCGAACTGCTGCATAAATACCTTGACCAGCATAGAACCTTACCAGAGGTCAACAAGCTTTTTGTATGAGTCTTCCTTCAGTATGTTGATCCTGAAGAAAGATTCTACTTGTTCTTTGAGATCAACCCATTCGGGCCAACCTCCAGCATTGTTTGTCACACTCTGGTATTTCTTCATAGTGTAACAAGCGAAGTTTTCAGCCTTGCTAGTTATATGCAGAAGGATGGCCATGGCCTTCTGGTGTTTGTCAAGGGTGTCATGGCATTGGACCCACTATAACTGGAAGGTGGAACAGTTGCCATCCTAGTAGCCTGGTTTGGCAATGACTTTGGTAGATACTGCTGATAAGATGGTGGAGGTAACAATAATGGGAGGAGGAGCGGTGGGTGGTTGTAACTGTTGTTGCTGCAAGAGTGTAAGACTTATTTGCAGCATTTGTTGTATGGCATTGAGAATATCTTGCCATGTTGTTTCAAAGGGAGGCAATCCTGTGTTGCCCGATATTATGTGAATTTAGATGGGCAGTGTTTGTTTCAAGGACAAAGGGTGAAGATGATCTCACTAGGGACATTGTTGAGATAAATGTACTTGAGGTGGCAAGCTTTCTTAACTCAATGGGGATGTGGAGTGCGAGCAGAAGCTAGCTCGACTGTGGTGGGTTCAGGCTCAGGTGTAAGTGATGGCAGCGTTGAGTGGTATATGAAGTTAAATGGACCCAGAGTAGAGTCATTGGGGTCAATGTTGATGAAGTTGGGACTATTTGCGACTTGATTGATGGTGAGTGGTGATGGTGTTGGTTGATGAAAGAGTTGGAAGAATTTGAGAGTGTTGATCTCTTGTCTATGTTCGTGTTTATAGAGGAAGTGGGAGTGGTATTTAAAATGAGTACTAGGCCCCCAAGGGAGAGTAATACAGATGAATAGGACTGAGAAAAAGACAATGAGAAGGTATGGTTTATATAGGAAACTAAGGTGGTTTAGGGTAGGTTGTCTGAGTCCCAAATAGATGAGGGCTAGTGTGAGAGATAGAATATAATGAAAGGAAAGAAGCAAGATAAGGGAAATGTATAGAAAGCAAGGTGTCCATGTGGCATGACCTCATAGATAAGACAAGAGTCTGGACTAGGTTTGGACTTGATGTCACATGGTTCCCACAGTCATGTGCAGAGATCACGTGATAAAGAAGAGCAGAATGTCACATGATCTAAAAGGGTGAAGTCATGTACATGTAACTTGGTCACATGACTGAGAAAGTGAAAATATGTTAAGTACAATGAGTAAAAGAAAAGTGAAAGCACAGTATATGGGTCCTAAACTATAACACCATCTGGACAGACAGTCTACTAACCAGGGTAGATGACAAAGATAGCCAACATGGTGCCCATATGTACCTACCACTTCTGCCCATCAATCTGTGAATATTTATCTCAACAGAGGTGGATGATATTATACATGAAGGGATTAAACTTGGCCTTCAACAACAAACAGTAAGAACAATATAAACAATATGTTCTTGAATGAGTCGCAGCTGCTTGAGCCAGAGTCAAGGCTAGACTACAGATTAGAGAAAGGACTCCCACTCTCCATCCTCATCCTTACCTTGTCCCTGATCATTGATTTAGGGGTCCCACTTCTTCTCCTGCTCTTGAGCGCCATATATCTCTGCTTAGGCCAAAAGGTGTACTTTGCATCGCTGCACTTTACTATATGAATAATTAGTTTCACCTCTATTTCCCTCAAGTTTCCCACTCCATTTTTACCAATAAATCCATATTTGCATCACCCTGAAAACCCACCTTTGCTCTACTGCTCTCGTTTAAACTTGGCCACTCCACCACCATATACTAGGGTATCTGCTGTAAGCAGTTCTGGCTCTGAAGAAACCCTCGTCCACTCTCCTCAAATAGTGCAACCTAGCTCTGTTTGAATTTCACAAAAGCTGCCTTCTTCTCCATCAGACTAAGACTACATTCCACTCTAAATCCACACATGAAAAACTACTTAAGAGGGCTCATCAACTCAAACAACATAACAAATCACCCTCTTCTAAGAAATGAGCATCATCATCCAAACATTCCTCATCATCACTGTCATAGCCCTCTATGTCAACCTGCCTTTCATCCCCATTGTCCATCTCACCCTCCTCCTCATCCTTGCCTTCATCATCATCATCATTATTTGGACCATCCTCAAAGGGGAAGTCTTCATCTTTTACATTGCTTACAACACCCACCATTTCAAATTTGGCATCTCCGAACACACTAATCCCACCAACACCACAGAACACATAAAAGGAGATAATGTGGACTGGGATACAGCAGCCAACAAGTGGGGTTCAGCAGGCCCTAAGCCCTCTAAACCTGAGTGGGCTGACTGGGTTTTAAACAACATAAACTTTCAGACTCTTCTTTCTTTAGCCAGTTATATTTTTACCTATAATGCCATACAAACCTACCAAAAGGAACATGGCACCCCTCACCCTTATTTAGTTGAATCTTCCACTTCTTCTTCCATATTGCTTCTAGAAACTTCTAATAGCACCTTAGCTCCACTTCAGCCAGGCAGCCTAGCTACTGATTGGCCCCATCATACTAATGTACAAGATTAGGACTTAAACTCCAATACTGAAATTCCAGGTCTTCATTAAGTAATTATTTCCTTGTTTGCAAAATCTATAGTTTTCTTCTTCCATCCCCCTATCTAAAATCTATCCTCCTCATCTGCCTATCATGGTGCTCCCACCATTCAACCCTGCCACTCTTCTTAAAAATCTTCTTAATGCACCTAATGATGCTAGCAAACTCTTCCTTCTCATGGGAACCTTTGATGGAGTACAGTAAATAAGGCTAGCAAACTCTCTCTTCTCATGGGAACCTTTGATGGAGTATAGTAAATAAGGCCATACTAGATCTAACTGCTAAGGTAAATACCATCCTACCACTGCAACCTCTGCCAATGCCACTGCCTCCTAATGTGAGAATCTCAAAGAAGGTTGAGATATTTGCCAACCCAGGTGAATTCAAAAGTGAACTTTCTAAGATGGGTTGCCTGAATAGCATTTTCAACCTTGCCAGTGGTAATACTAGAAACAATTCTTCTTTTATTAGTAGAAGAAAGCTTGGAAGGAGGGCCTAATTTGATGTTTTCCCTGCCTGGATGAATCTCTTTGATAACC
>JBBPQR010000074.1:0-21169 GCA_038092615.1 Boletus sphaerocystis | reverse complement strand
TCGGAAGTTGTTGCAGAGTATTTCTGCACAGACAAAGGTTGTATTGGTCTCGCTCATACGTACGCTGAAATTACTCACATTGACTTCGCTAAGGAATCGTGTGACATTCGTAATGTTCGCCTTCAAAAACTCATTCAGGCAGACCATGTGTGCCTCCTTCCCAAAGAAAATATTGTTGGCCAAATTTTGCATGACCTTAGCGATAATCATGAGGCCCCGACGGATAACTCCGTCGTCTTTGGGTACCTCAATATCGACTATTTCCGGTGCAACGATAGCAGGAGAAATGAAGCTAAAGTAGAAATGAATAATCTTCGTTGTGATACCTAGATTCTACTTACCGGAGAAATATAAAAGCACCCAGGGCAGCGAATTTCGATTCAGGCCAAACTTGATAACTGTCGGGCGTGAGAAATCATGATGTTGAGCAGGCAGTAACTCTTACACTGCTTTCGCCAAGTGAGCACACACTTCACGAAACATCCTTCAAAGGAATGAGTAAAGCTTTGAAGCAATAGAAGGATACTCACGGTGGGAGAGCTGGTACCGAGGAACCTATTATCTCAAGGAAGGACGACGCAATGAATTCAACGTCTCGCTGATTCTGTTCCAACTTTTGTTTGGGAGTTTTTGCTGGGTCCAGATCATAGGCATGACCCGGAGGCATTGATGCCATGGTCTTGATCAGTGGTAAAATGAGACTCCGCAGGTAATGATAACCGTGTATCCTGGCGAAGGCAGACAAGAATCTTGTGCAGGTAGAGTTGCCTCGGAACAGGTCCGCGTCACTGGCTATACACAATGTCGGTATACGCAAGACTCGTGAAGCGAGACGTACAAGTGTGCGCTATCTCACGGTCAATCATGGTCTTGAGCAATGCTACCAAAGAGGCCCGGGTGTCGAAGATGTTCATGAGCACCGAGATCATCATGTCAACCTCGCTGGCTGGACAGCATTCGCATATTACCATAGCAAGGACCATCTATGCATGCATAAGCAAGGAAATCGCGATAACACAGACAATGCATACGTCGGACCCTCTGACTAACTGCAGAGAACGATATTAGCTCGAGGTCGAGGACTGCAATAAATGGTCGTACCTCCCGTAGTTGATTCCGGCGTGCTTGCAATTCCGGATTACGTTGAGGCTCGAACTTCGTGCCCTTGCCCAATACACGAGCAAAGACGTGAACAAATATGGTCCGTTTCCTGAGATCTGAATCATAGGCCAACGCGATACAATGTTTCACACCATTCTCAGAGTTGGCGACCACTAGATGGGATAGTCCGGTTATGACCAGTTCTCGCACGTCGGCTTCTTTCTGGGATGTCAACATTCTCTGGGTGATGGTGAACAAGAAGGGCATTGAAGATTGTGAGGCATGTGCGTTACCTTCTGCACCGAAGGAACGTCCGAGGTCGAGTCAGAGGTCTAGCACTATAGTGAGGAAATGATGAAAAACAAAGAAAAAAACGGACTGCTTGCTCTGAGTGGCAAACATCAAGCGCTCTAAGAAGCACATGAGAGTACCTGATGAACAGGCGTGATACCGCGTGGCTCGAGTCGTCACCATCATGGGGTACACTGGTATCGATTGATTGCAACTTAAGGCGATCAAGAAGCTGGACAGCCGTCCGCAAGACAAACATATTGATGTCGTACTGAAGTTGAATGGCCTCGGATTCCACATTCTGAAATTGGGATCTGTCCAAACACGGCCACGTAGACGATTATGAAGAACTCACCAACAATGGATCTTGGAACCATTCCATAATCGTGTCCAAAATCCGGTTTCTTGAGAGATCATCCCTGCGAAGTGTCAAGGCATCCGTGCGCTCACAGACACTGCAAACCAAGCTGCAGAACTTGACGCGAATACGGTACGAAGTCGGATCGTTGAACCTGGAAATAAACCCGACAAGAACATGAAGCAGTGACCCAAGATCAATGCTCAGGGCTTCGTCAGGTGGCACCTGTGCATTATCAACGAGAGATTTCAAAACCGATATGAGCTTTAAAAGTGTTCAGCAACCGAGCGACAAAATGAATCAAAAAGCTTATAACTTACCTGGTCAAGGAATAAACCATATTCCTCTTTGAATTCTGAGCCAGCACCTTCGGTGATGTTTCGCGTGATTCTAATAGAGAATCATTCTGGCTAAATAGCAACAAAGACAGATGGACTTACTCATCGAGGTGCTTGAACAATCTCGCAAAAAGGCGAGGGCTTAGTTCTGAACCCAGCGCTTCCCTTGCCACTTCGCGAACGCGGATGGTATCGTCGATAAGGGCAGCTGTCAGGAATTCGATGAAAATATTGACTAGTTCTCCGGGGTCTCTCAGAATGCGCATCTCGTCAGGAAGGAACTCTGCCGGAATGACTGCGGTCAAAGCACCAGGCTCGTGCTCATCCTGAACGGTAGCGCCACCGAAAGCAGCCAAAAACAGCGTAAGATTCCGCCATTGAAAGAATTTCTCCTACGTTGGACATTAGTATTAATTACTTTGAGTTAAGGCAACACTTCGCACTTCAAGTAACAAATTCTGCTCTTGCTTGCTCAAGTATATCTCGTCGAAAGCCGCAATGGAAGCAAGAGGATTGGGAACGACGAATTCAGACAATGCACTCCATCTCCAAAAGCACTCTTCCCACACAGCGATGTTGATTGGAGAGGTATAGGCCACCAGGCGCAGCAGCTTTCGCACACGTTTCTGTTCTCGGACGCGTCCTATCCCCGTATCAGTCGACACTGCATTGCGGCCAGATGCCAACTTACCGACGACGATAACACTTGGATCACCCAATTGCTCATATATCGGATTTCTTTTTGACCGTTCCTCTTCCGTTAGGCCCATGTTTACTGGAGCATCAGGATGACGTTCGGCTTGTGCGATGAGACGAAGACCCTGTGCCGCAAGCTGCGAGACCTCACTGTTCACGGAAGTAAGCGAGACAAGAAAGGATATTTCACTTAAAGCAAAGGCTGGGACACGATCAGGATTAAATTGTAGTTGTTTTGCATGATCACCCTAGACACTGCATGAGCAATTCATGCCCAAGGAGGGCAAGGAAAGCAAACCTGGCTTTTTCTATGGTACGTCTCCATAATCTGATGGCACACAGATATCCAAAGCCTCTGGTTATCGGGCTCAAGTCTTGTCATGAGAAGCTTCTTTGACTGGTACAAGAGCGCAGTAGCTCTGTTGATAAAGTAAACCAGGGATGTAGTAGGAACAATGACATGTTACCTACAGACTTTGCTTTAAGCGGTCCTCGAAGTAGGCGTAATCAGGGTCCTCAGGAGACATCCGGAAAAACATATCCACAAGGCATTGGAAGGTTGTTGCCGCAGAAATCTTGACCGAGGTATCTGCTTCAGAATCCCAAATACGCGTGAATGTGATACTCCACTGCAACGAGTCTTCTTCATCTATCGGAAGCATAGAGTAACCGAAGTTTGCGCGCCAAAGAGCCAAAATTGCTAGAAGCAAGAGGTCCTTGTCAGTCAGAGTTTCCGACGTGAAGCGCTTAGCTTTAGGCCGCGTCGCCGCTCTTCTGATGTTGCCATTTGCGTCAACCTCACTGCAGCGCATCGAGGCAGTCTAGCCAAACACGTGAGCGATGATGACACGGAGAAGCTAAATTGATGGTACCTCGTAGATCCTTCTGGATCTCAGCGCAATAATTTTTTGGAGATTCTCCATCGAAGGCTGCCAAGGAAGCCGGACCGCCTAAAAGATGATATGAAACTCTATCTGCATTATCTTCATGAGGAATACCTCTGATGCGAGGATTGATGCAGCCTTGATGGCACATATCTTGACAGCGTCCGCCCGCTCAGGTTCTAAACACGTTACGAAAAGGGGAACCGATTCTTCGTCTGGGAGAAACCGGAACACTGCAACAAGCGCTTCTGCATACGTGCCAATGTCAATTTCATCGAACGCATCCCAGAATGGCTTCTGCTTCACGCCAACCAATATAGCCATCTACGGGGTCTATGAGTTGTGGGCACTTTCATCGCACGAGTCATACCTTAATCTCATGCGCGATATCCGTAGCGAGGTGTCTCAGTGGCAACTCCCCCTCTGGCGAGATTCTGAAACCTGCACGACACATGTCGATGGCACAGACAAATGCTACGTCCGACAACTTTGAATGTGTGTTTACGTGGCGGACAAGGTCTTCCACAAACCGGACATCCTGCTGCTATTGGTTGAGTAAATAATGCATAAGCAGCGATAAGTAAATTTACCTTTCGATGAGAAGAAGATTTTTGGAGCTGCATGAAATTCGCAGTACGCGAATGGGTGTCGATTTGATAATCGGTAGTCAGTCGGTCAGTCCATAAAGAGGAAAGGATGGTTAAGGTAGGCCAGAGAGCTCGCTCTCGACCAGGCTCGTTGGCGATGTAGAGAAGATCAAAGACCCGTTCTGGCGATCCTTCTAGTCTTCCCCGCGTACGAACAGCCTCGTTAAATTCTTGAGGATATAGTTCTACCCAGTTCCAAAGGGCCATGCGAAGGGGAATTGCAACCGCTGCCTGGGCCTGTTTTTTCATATTTACGAGAAGAGACGACAACTCGTGAAGAACCTGAACAAGACGCGACCTATCCATGGCACTATGAGTCATGAGCAGTAAATCGACAGTGTCTGGGTTGTCTTCAGCTGTGTTCGCGAGATAGTGAATTTTGGTGCGAATACGATGGAAAACTACCATCCAATTCGAAGCAGATAAGCAGTACACTATGCGACCAGCGAACTTGCTTATGAGGATGTTGAGGGCCATCGTCGATTTGACAAGTGCCATGTGCGTACGCTCGAAGTGAAATGCGCGGCTGAGCTGGCCCTGCGCGGAAACTGCGCTTGAAGATTGGAAGGAAGTGGCGGAGGGCTTAAATTTAAGAAGAGGTCTTGACGCCTGGGAAATATATGGGGGGAGGGGGGGACCGTCATATGCATTATCGGACGGAGTTGGGGTAGGTATGTCAACGGACTCGAAATCGTGGAGGGAAGCATCGGGCGCGAGGTTGGAGGAAGACATGAGTCGACTCTCTGGTGCGGCAGTTTGTCGAAGATAGAGAACCATGACGCTCAAAACATAACGTGCACAATTGTCGTCGAGTGGGTCTATCTCTACCCAAGGAAGAGGAGGCGTGGAGGATGAGAATTCCAAGGATGGTTTGTGAGCATTCCTAGAATGCCATGTGGTGGATGAAGGGACAGAAGCATTGCTATTCCCGAGTGTCTGTCCAGAGAAGATTGAGCTCGGTTTGCTTGTATGTGAATTGGAACGAGGAAGGTCATCTTGTCGAGGGCTCCACCTGGAAGACATGGAGAGGGACAAGATCTTGAGAATAAACAACTGGGATTGGAGTGCCTCTATTGTCATCGCTCCGGTGGTGTCGATTTGCTATTTGGGGGTGTAGGTGAGCAAAGGATGTGGAAGAAGAAGCGACGGACCTTTGCGAGTCGTTCGAGGAGCTCGCTAAGAGACCAGGCAATGATATCAAGGGAATCATAGGCAAGCTCGACAAGGGCGTCGACGGCACCTTGAGTAGCTGGATCGCCCTCGACAACGTCCAAAGCAAGACCAGAGTTGACGGGGAGCTAAGAGAGACTAATTGGCGGGAGCAAAGGATGCGCGTGAACAAGGTGACAGACCTTGTTCTTTATTCTGTTGATGAGTGCCTGCACATTTTTCTGCTGAGGGGTTGCTGAGGCGGCAGAGTAGGCGACGGAGGGGGGTTGTGTGAGTCCATTTCCAAGACCATGATGAGAATCGTTGCTTCTGTGGGCTCTCGAGGTGTGTCCAGTTGATGCGGACGCTCTGCGGATTGGCATGGCCCACCAGGAGCGGATGAGGACGTGTTTGCGAGACACGCTCGTCCGTGCGAGAATCTGAATGCTTATGTAATACTCATCATGGAGTACTAGCCTACACGTCGAACACGATCAGTACTACTATGATACTAGTCTCAGGTAAAGGTAGACCTGGATCAGCTCCAGGGGAGATGGCGAGCGCCAGTGAGGGGGACCTCATCACACAACCACGTTGGTGGGACCCATATGGACCCACAAAAGGACGGAGGGGTGGACAAGTACGACGTCGATCCCAGACCCCGGGACAGTGATGGATTGCATTGTTCTCCATTCCAGGCAGTTAGCGGTGCGTGTCCTGGCTATTGTGTGCTGAATTCAGGTAGCTCGGTGAATGATCCCCCTGAGGATACTAGGCTGCCACACATGACACTGTGCCATGCCAGCGCGTATGACTCTGATCGTCACTCCAGTTGTGAGGATTGTCAGATTGCCTGACGGTTGTTTCCCAACTCCGACGACGACACTCTCCGCGAGGGACGTATTTTGTCTCCAATCGATTTATTTTTTTTTTGTTTCAGGCCTCCTCTTTTCTCCCTTGCCCCCCTCTTATCTTAACCCCCGTCTAAATCGTTCCCATCTCGTTCGCATCGCATCGCATTGCTATCGCCCTTTCCTGTTTTTCTTCTTCAGACTCGCTTTCGTGCACTAGTTACTCATTTCTTTCTCCCTTGATTCTCAAAGCGGGCTCGCTCGATTCCATTGTCATGTCCCGCCTCGATTCTCATGATCTTTCGCATCCACCTGGTCTTCCAATCATCCGCTCTGCTACAGACGTCGATCAGATCACGCTTGCTCAGCATCATCATCCCTCCACCCCTGCCAACCACACAGCGCCGCTAGATCGACGCCTCGCCGTACATACCGCCAAATCAGCTGTTTCGGCAAGTCCCCGGTACGGAATGCATATGCATGACAAGGAATTCAACCCAACCCAAGCCGATGGTTGGTTCGCTTTGTCCAACAGACACCCACCTTCTTTCCCCACTCCCCACCCCCCTTCTTCCATCCACCACCGTTCTCCCCCTGCGCTTACTTCCCCCGTCCACCTCTCCACTAGCCCCGTCTGTCACAACTCTCCCTCAGACGTCGAGCAGCGCGACCTTTTGCTCCCACGTTCATCCCTTCTCGCCTCTCGCGACCATCAACCCGCTGTCTCAGGCGCGCCTGCCCCGCCGACAAATCCCAACTCTGTTCTGCTCCTTTCAACCCTCTGTTGGAGTGATCTCGAACCTTGGATGGACGAAGAGTACGTAAAACAGGTTTGTGACTTGATGGCTTGGGACCCTATCAGTATCAGGGTTCCCAACGGTCCCTCCGACACTTCCGGTCAACCAGCCAACAATCCTGGTTACTGCTTCTTGACTTTCCCCTCTCCTTCCGTCGCAGCATCAGTACTCAGCCAGGTCAACGGAAACGGCGGCGCACCCCTCGTCACAATGCCCAACTCGAACAAACCCTTTGTGCTTAATTTGGCATCCTCCATTCATACTTCCATCGCGTCTTCTCTTTCTACTCCTGGCGTAGTTGTGTCTCCTACTCATCAACAATACCCAAAGGAGTACAGTATTTTTGTCGGCGACCTCGCACCTGAAACGTCCAACTCCGACCTAGTGGCAGTATTTCGAAACCCAGTCCTTGGCTTACGGAACGATCGGGAACCCAAGTTCATCCGCCCTTTTCTCAGTTGTAAGAGTGCGAAGATTATGCTCGATCCTGTCACCGGTGTGTCTAGGGGATATGGTTTTGTCAGGTAAGTAGAAAAGTTTGCCTTTTAACTATTTATAGCTGAAGGTATCTACTATAGATTCACCGACGAGGCAGACCAGCAGCGTGCTCTCATCGAGATGCATGGCTTGTACTGCCTTTCTCGTCCAAGTTTGTGACTTTCCCCTTGCAGCCCGTCCCTGACTCCTGACCTTATGCTCTCTCAGTGCGGATCTCCCCTGCAACGGCAAAGTTCAAACCGCACCAAGTCTCTCTGGACCTTCCATTAGTTCAATTCCCTGTTAATGCACGCGCAGTCGATCCTAGAGATGGCAACCTAACAGTGTCGATACCATTGTCGAACAGCAACCAAGTAAAAAGCGTCTCTGCCCCGATAGCCTCTTCGAGAAGTGGTGGGGCCTCCTCCTCGACAACACCCGTCGGGACCTCCGGCTCTGGATCATCACTCACCACAAGCGGCTCGGGATCTGTTCCGTCTCTCGGATCTGCATCGAGTACTAGTGTTTCATCTGGTGCTCTTACCCCCGCATCTTCGGATGACATGGTCAATCTCGCACCAAACTTACTGGCGCAAGTCGCACAACAATATAGTTCTGCAACCAAGGGAAACAACGCTGCCGGCATCTCATCGATTGCCTCGGGTGTTGCGCAAGACTCTAACGACGGTGCACTGCCACGTTACATGATCTCAGAAGAATCGTGGAAGCACCACGCTCAAGCACGCGCGATTCTTGGGAACCTAATTGGACCTAATGGCGAGCAGCTCACTTCTACCGATCCGTATAACACGACCGTGTTTGTTGGTGGTCTTTCCCCGCTGATTTCTGAAGAGACGTTGCGAACATTCTTTGCACCGTTCGGAGATATCCACTATGTGGGGTGATCCGCTCTTATATCTGCTTTCCATCCGCTCATGTGACATACGTACAGGTCAAAGTTCCCGTCGGAAAGCACTGTGGCTTCGTGCAGTTCGTTCGCAAGGCGGACGCAGAGAGGGCTATTGAAAAGATGCAAGGCTTCCCAATTGGTGGAAGCAGGATTCGTTTGAGTTGGGGGAGGAGTCAATGTATGCGTCCGTTTTTTGCATGCCATTGTTTACTAACTATCTTCTCAGATAAAGCAGCACAGGCAGCAGCACAGGCAGCACAGGCGGCCGCCTTTCAGGCACAGTTTCAAGCGCAGCTAGCTTCGGCTCAAGTATCCCTATCACCGGAACAGACTCTTCAACTCTTACAGAAACTTGGTGTCAATGGGACAAATGGTGTCGGCAGTCCAGATACCCCTATGACAGCTGAGTCCGGCTACACAGCGTCTGACGAAAAGTATCGGACATCTCTGACGAACCAAACCCGCGGCAATGCCACGAACGTGTACACGCTGTATGATACTCATGCATCCTCCTTTTCAGCGCGTTCGCCAGCGGTTCCAGAGGCAACGAATCCGCATCATCACGTTAGATCGCATCATTCGTCTTTCTCACCTTTTTCACCCGATCCCAACGCCTACATGCTGGACGATCGCAAAAGGGGCGCAGTTGACTTGGTAACTGCAGATTCCTTGTCACAGATCTTGAACCCTTTCCCTCCCAGGTTCGACTCGGGTGTGCTGGATGGAAATGCAAATGCTAATCGCGTCAATGGTCCTCTTCGGACTTCCAATGGCTGTCACCAATATGGCGCGTACTTTGACGGCTCAATTCGGCCGGTTGAACCCAATCGCACGAGTTCCCGCCAAGAGCCGGTCTCTCGACCAACCTCTAGCCAGACCTCTTCTCAGGGACACTCTAGTCGTCACGATACTCACGACGAACAAGATGCTATTCACGATCTTAACGGTACGCTGGCGAGTCTGGACTTGGACTCCAAGAGCCCATGGAGGCCCACGGGCAAACATACAGAGCTCAACGCATCTTGCTGAGCACCTTACGCTACTTCATCTGATTATCCAATGTTTCTCGCCGTGTTCCATCTTGACTTCGATTTACAGTTACTTTCCTGTTCCCTCCAAGAGTGTTCGTTTCGTTTTCCGAGTCTCTACCCAACTTCCTGGTGGGAACCCACAAACTAATTATTAACACATCGGATTATCTATTGGGTTTGCTCTTGTTACCCCTGATCGCTCTCGACATGCGCACTCGTATATAACGTTTTGTCTTGTCTCTGTCGTTAGCTTATTTCGTTTGTTTTTGTTTTGTGTTCCTGCAGCGCTGTCAGTTTGGGCGAAGCGCACGGAATCAAGTCACTTTGTGTTCTGCATTCCACGTTTTTAACTAAATATTCATTGGTATGTAAAGTAAGGATAGAACACCATGTGAACTGTCGTAGCAACACCAGAAATACAACCTAGTGTGGTCAAAGAACACAGAGATCAGTGGAAAAAAGGTAGGGAGAACATAATCGTATCAAAGGACGTGATAGGAGGAGACCATGGATAGCAAAGGAGATCAGGAACCGCACGACTCATACGTTTGAAACGCTATTCAAGAGCGCAACGCGACCAGCTGCACCGAGACTCTCGCCCGCCTCGTCTCCCAGGACCACGCCAGAGCCGGAAGCAATTTGGTTACCACCCGTCAACTGGCTGGCGATGTCACTCTGAAGCTGCATTGGCACAAAGACGACCTTGCTGTTGGCAGACCGGGCCATCTGCTGCAACGCCTCGAGCTGACGGATCTGCATGGCGGCGGGAGATGCCAAGATATCGGCAGCCTGACGCATGAGTCGGGCGGAATCGACTTCAGCACGTGCAGCAATGACTTTGGATTCTCCAATCCGCTTCTGCTGAGCGGCGGAGGACAGCGAGGCAGAGACCTCGGGGCTGAAGATGATGTCTTTGATGAGGATACCCTCGATAGCAACACCCCACTTGTCGGCAACGTCACCGACAATCTCTGCAATTTCAAAAGCAATCGCTTCTCGCTCGGTGACGACGCTCTGGACCGCACGAGCACCGACGACGTGACGCAGAGTAGTCTGGGCACGCTCAATAAGAGCTTGACGGAGATCACTGATACCAAAAGCAGCACGGTATGGGTTCGTAATCTGGAAATAGATCACGGAGTCACTGTTTCCGGAATTAGCACGGACCATGGAAAAGAGCCGTGAGAGAAGAAGCGCACATTTCGACGTTGACGTTGTCGCGTGTGATGACAGTCTGCCTGCCAATGGGACTGATTTGTATTTTGACATCCACGATTCGGAGGGCTTCTGTGCAAACGTTGACCTGGACAAGACCTGGGTCCACAGACTTGTAAAATTGGCCAAAACGTGTGACCAAGCCGACCGAACCTTGGAGCAGTGTATGAGACAAAAAGTGAAGGGGATAAGGGAGATGCAGCTCACCCTGATGGACGTTGCGGAAGGGGTTTGGGCACGGGCAACATGGAACAGCACCAAGAAATCCAACGACAGTACCAAGGCCCTGAAGGAGAGAGCCATAGACGCCATGGGTTACCTAGGTGCGATGTGAACGGTGAGCACGGTGGAGGGATGCAGCGAGCGTACCTCGCCAGTTCCCAGATCCTGAGCGTACGATGGCTGTGGGCACGATATGAGCGAGTTCAAGCGCTAGGGGTACGACTGCGATAGCTCACCTGCATTTCGCTACGTTTGAGGGGCTGTACATTGATCATGTGGGCCTTGCCCTCTGCGAGATGACGCTTGGACGGGCTGTGATCCTCTGTAACTGCGGATGTTGAGCCTTGCATGGTCACGAATGAAGACGGTACATACCATGTGGGGCGTCATGGTCGACTATATTCCCACGGGATGAACTCGGGGAGGGAATGCTAGTACGGACCTTGCGGTCGATCACGATGTCCAACCCGTTGTTGCTCGACATTTCGTTGTTTGATCCAAGTTTGACGTTGCCAACTTATAGTGACTGGCAGTCTGGGGACGTTCACAGCAAATATCCTTAGCGACCGAGGGTGAGAATCCGCAGCAAAAATACCGACTTGTTCCGTAGGTTTTACACAGCCTAGGCCGCATTCGTGTACATGGAGCAAGGCGACACTGCAGGACAGTATTGGCTCATGAAGGCAGAGCCGGATTCACGCGTCGTCAAAGGCAAAGACGTCAAGGCACACGGTCTCCACATGCTGCCATGCCCCGCTGACCATCCGTCTTGTAACAGTTTAGCATTGGCGACTTTGAGTCGGCGGGATTCACTCCATGGGAGGGCGTTCGCAACTATGAAGCAAGAAATCTCATGAAAGAAATGGCTCTCGGAGACAAGGTCAGCCGGTACCCAATGCACGCCTTCTTTTTGCCATGGGACTCGCATAGATTCTATTCTACCACTCCAACTGCAAGAACCCAGGTCAGTGAATTACCCGTGTCAATGTGTGGTGTCTCATGTGACAAGTTAGGTGTCGCTGGTTTTGCTCAGGTGTGCTGCGCATCGGATCTCCACAGTTCCATGCTCAAGGAGTTGTTTTTAGGTCTCCAAAGAGGCTTACCCAGATTGTATGCCCGTCGCGAATTCTAGAATTCCGTAGACACCTGCTAATGAGCCGATGAACAGACACCGCATGGGACAGGTGTGTATGGATTTTCGCCCGTTCCTTCAGAAAATTAAATATGCAAACCAGTGCGCATCCGTATTTTGATGAGGTGAGGGATTTATGCGACTAGTAAAGGTCCCGCAGTCGCCCATTGCATCGCTATATCGCTAGAAATCGGACAAGGACAACCCCAGATGGTTTATGGTGGAGGCAGAGTTTGTAGCACGGGCACGACACTTTGTTCCGCTATCCCTGCTTCGTCACCTTGCCGATCTCCCCTCCGCTGAACTTCCTGAAGCAGTCAGTTATGTGGGAGAGGACGGCATTAATGCTATTAAAGGTATTGTACTCTGACAGTCTCAACTTCATCACCGGCGGGTTCTGAAACCGACATCTCAAAGCTATGTCTCTGATCACTCGCGGCCGCCTCAGTGTACAAAGGGTGTCTGCAGAGTGTTGGGATGTCATCCGTACGATGGCCGACAAAGGTGGCTGGGACAATATATCTTTCGAGAAGAAGAAGGGGACCAAAGTCCGTCATCTAGTTCATGAAGTACGTCCAACTACCAGCCGTCGGACAGGGAGGAAAAGGAAGGCATCAATCTCGGAGTCTCCGGAAGGCGAGGGACATGACCTGACGCCTCGCCGTAAATCCTTGCGAAGCAAATCCCAAAAGGTAGCCGACAGCGTGTAGTAGTAGGCTACTTTGATTCTAAGACTAATGGTGAGAACGTGTGGCTAAGCAGTGAAACAACTTGACAACTTGCTATTTTCCCACCTCTCTCCCCAAGAGCCAGACCACGTTGGCTGGGCTCAGCGTGCGTAGCAATCCCTCCATCGATAAATCTTCCTCCTGACCACGTACAACCTGCCAGATGTCTTTCCTTGCTTTCGTTGTGAAGCCCATAGCCTACATTTCCCTCCCGGTTCTTTTATTCCGTTCCATCGCAAACACATCCCCAGTCGGTCGTTATTACTGGCGAGTCAGCATCTTCTTGGGCAGTCTTGCCGTCGTGTCAGCATGGGGAATCGTCGTAGCAGTCGGTATGACCCTCATCGGTCGCCGATACGACGTCAACTATGTCGTCGCACGAACGTTCTATAACTTGGTTAGCCATGCGCTCGAATTGAAGGTGGAGGTAGAAGGCGAGGAATACCTGCAAACAAGGCCAACTGTCATGGTTGGGAATCACCAGAGCATGCTTGATATCTTATACCTGGCGAGGTCAGCGCCCTGCGTTTTTTTCCGTTGTCATTTCTTCTCAATTGCGTCTTGGTCTGGCACGCGTTTGTTGGTTGACTTTTACACAGAATGTTCCCCCCAAAGGCATCCATCATGGCCAAGCGGGAGCTCCAGTGGACGCCTCTCGGTCCTTGGATGTATATGTCTGGTGCAATTTTCATTGATCGCGGAAACAGCACGAAGGCGCAAAAATCTTTGGAGGCTGCGGGCGAGGAGATGAAGCGGGAAGGTCTTTCCTTGATGATGTACCCCGAAGGGACGCGGCATCTTGAAGAGGTGCCTACCCTATTGCCGTTTAAAAAGGGTGCATTCCATCTCGCCGTCCAGGCCGGTCTACCAGTCACGCCTATTGTTTGTGAGAACTACTGGAGATTGTACCACAAGGGTGTATTGGGAAAAGGTGTTATCAAGGTTCGAGGTCAGTGAACACGCTACTGCGTCAACTTCTGTGATCAATCCCAGTGATGGTAGTCCTCCCACCGACCCGCACGAATGGCTTGACGGTCGCTGATGTCGCCGACCTTGCGGCACGCACACGGGAGCAAATGCTCGCGGCTCTACGCGACATCTCAGTCAAAGCGGAGAGCGAAGAAGATGACAAACCAAATGATGTGCCCAAGTCGACGCCAGGACCATCACCGACGGGGATGTCTCCTGGCCCATCCGTGACAGATGATGTCATTCCTAGCATTCCAGCAACACCCAGCGAAGAGACGCCCAGTGAAACAAGTGAGCCATCCAGATCCGTACAGAATCTGCGGCCAGAAAGTAGTGTTAGCGAGTATGGGGAGACGGATGACGAAGGCGTAGTTCACATCAGGAGTCCAATTCAGTGACACCCTTGGTAACAATTTCGCTGATAATCTCCGAATAATGAGAGCTTTGATACCCGTACATACGTTGGATGTAGGCCGCATCTGCAAAGCTGAAAAATAACGTACTCTTTAACGACAATTTGCGAGTCTCTTATTGGCCAAAATCCCCATAAGCGACTCCAAAAGGGGTAAGGAAGGGTTTAGCGAGCAGAAAGTGAGGAAAAATCCTCGGCAACGCGTTTTCCAAAATGCTGATCCGGGCCTAGCATTGGCAATACTGGCAAACAAATCTTTACTGCCAGAAACAAGTTGTCGACGTTCAGAAAATCCTTGTTCCGAGCTCCTTAGCTGCTGCCATCGATGTCCAATAAACTTGAGGTCAGGGCGTAGAAGTAATTTATGCGTGTTATCAGGGGACTATCCCAAGTCTCCAAAACTTGAAGTTGGTTGATGTAGTCGGGCGGTCGTGTCTCAGCTGTGTCTTGAAGCTTGACAAGTGGTCTGCGCAAAAATTTTCCCCGGAGCTCGCGTATATGGCCCCTCTGTTACGCAACACCGTTGCGGAGGTAGGGGTCGCAGAACCGCCCTTGTGTCGCAATTTCGGTAATTGCTTTCCGCAATATTCTCAGCCACCCGTCGCTCAAATACATAAGCTCCTCTCGTTCCATTCATCCCTTTCGTTCCCCTCTGCGTTTCCGGGATCCCGTCCTTTTACCCTCCTATCAGCGGACCACACGTGATCAATGACACCTGCAATCTTACCTGGTATGTGCTTCGTTGTCTTTTGCCGTTGTTCTTGACATGAAGACCGTGGTTTAGAATGTTGGGGTCATCGCGGCGTACGTAGCCCAGCGTTGAATTGGGAGTAACCTAGTCAACTCTTCTCCTACAGGCCTCTGCAAGATATCCCGAGAACACGCTCGCTAGCTTTGAAGCCGCCATACGAGATGGGGCTGAAGGCATCGAGAGCGGTATTTGATCGCCTTGCTTGATGGTCTTATGCGTAACCTGTGCCTCAGACGTCCATGTCTCCTCGGACGGTGTGGTAGTAATGTTTCATGATCCCGGTGAGCGGCATCCAATGATCCCCCTTACCCTTTTCGGTAACACGTCACAACGTGCGTAAAATGAAGCTCTTGACAGGACAACGAATTCCAAAGGTATTCTCGCGCCATCAGACCACGTTCGACGAGTGACCAATGGAGCCCAGGTTTGATCCGAGAACGGAAGTGGTACGGCAAAGACGGTATGCAACATCTTCGCACCAAGAAGGAACCTAAACAATCCATACCCACATTTGCGGAGACCATTGCACTCCTAATGAAAGTAAGTCTACTGCGGATACAACATCAGTGCACTTACTGATCAGCCAACTCCCACAGCCTGAGAACAACCATGTGTGGTTTAATGTCGACGTCAAAGTGCAGAACGACCCAGACCGTCTTTTTCGACTAATGCACGCCATTATTTCGGAGCAACCAGAATGGGAAACAAGGCTTGCGCCGCGCATCTTGCTTGGACTTTGGCATCCGCGTTTCGTGGCATACGCAAAGGCGAGATTACCTTATTGCCGCAGGTCTCACATTGGCGAAAGTACCACTTTGGCGCGCGAGTACTTCTGGGATGATGTAGAAGTTTTCTCGATGGCGTTCTCCTCGCTAGCGGGAAGTGATGGTTTGAAGTAAGGAACTTGGAATATCATTCGACTCGGTTTATACTCACGGTTTGCTCCCCAGCTTCCGCCAAGAATGCAGAGTCGCCGGCAAGAAGCTCATGGTATGGACGGTAAATGAGCCTGAGCATATGATGGAAGTCAGTGGTCGTTGTCCCGCATTTTTGTCAAATAGGATTGACCTTTGGTCAAGTGCGTGCGTTGGGGGGCCGACGTTATCCTAACTGACGTGACGAAGAAATGGTTGGATCTGCGAGAGGCCCTGAGAGGTAAGGAGAATCTTCCCTTTGTGCTATTGATAACCCAACTATTATTAGCCAACTATGATACAACCTTGGCCCAACATGGTCGCTGGTTCATTTGGACGACATGGAAATCCTACCTCCCAGGCGTCATGCTGTATCGGATCAGGAAGTCCGCTCTGGAGAAGACTGCTGGCCCGTTCGAAAAATTCCCGCTCCCGGAGCCGATTGCACTTGAAGGAATACCTATCTGAGGATTCTGATTCTGAGCTTGGTGGGTTTCCGAATTCGACTCTACAAATGGATGTGGACATTCATCTAATAGGGAGGACGTTTAGTACGATGAATTAGATGCGATTGTTAGTTGTGGATGGGGATTCCGGTACCCCCGTGCGTTACATACCCTGCGTTAAGAGTCGAAGCTTGTGTAAAGGCTGGAGAATACTTAGTATGAGTCATGCTTAGTCATTGGTACAGCTACTTGAGGGGTGTTCGTGTGGTCCGTTTGGGTTTATCGCACTCTCTCCTTGACCTCGACCTGACAGGCCTGACCCGCGTATCTACCGCTGTCAGCTGGTTCTTACAGCGATTTTGACTTGATTTCAGGCGCTACTCACTTCACTATCTTGGAGTCGTATAAAGATGCGTAATGTATTCTACCTCAAGTAACGACCTCATACATCGCAGAACACGGCGAAAACGATTTGCCGTATCAAAATTATCCTCGGAAACCGTTCAGACCCTCCCCGAGTATGCGTCACCACCTAGCTGGGGCAGCACTTGTGTCTCACCCCCCCTCACGGAAGCCGAGTCCGACCGACCCCCCGATTACCCAGAAACTGCAGACGAAGCAGATGCTGACACAGAGGATGACCAAGAAGGGTGCCCTTTCTATGTACAACACCACTTAGTTCACCCGCCCCCTCGACAGTCGCCCACACGCATTCGCAGACGCAAGCGAGTCCTCGCGGCAGCTTCCGATCCTTTCCTTGACACGCTGCTTGAACGCAGTGTACACGCGCTCGAAATGTCCAATGCCCTGCTTCGCACCACCATGTCCGCGCAATCCAGTCTCTCTACCCTCCTTGACTCCGAAATTGATTCCGATCGTTTCTTGGAGGTGCGTGCTCGGAACTTGTCCACCCGGATCAGGGTCACCAGTGGGGTACATGAAACGTGGATGGAACACCTGGAGGAAATATCAGAAGGGGTTGCTAAACTATTTGGAGAGGAAGGGAGAGGTCCCTCGGACGAGGGGGCTGTGAGCCGAAGTTTGCCCACAACCACCGTGCCAGATCTACGGCATCGGAGAAAACCATCGATCCTGGAGTTAAATAGGTCTTCAAATTCTCATCTCCGGTACTCGCATCCTACTCGTGATGCGCTGGTTGCACCTGCTCCAAGGGCGCTTACACAGTATGTTGAGTCCACCGCGGATCCACAGTTGATAACACTGCCATCTACGTTGGGGTTGCGGACTTCTGGATCCTCTCACCCAGTTCAATTCGAGGAACCCTCATATGCGCATCATCAAGGAAGACAAACCCCGCCCACTGCAGGAATGTTACCCGAGACACAGCCTGAGAGTACTACTCCAGCTTACCATCTTTTGTCGAATCTTGTCAAGCGTTCAGGATCTCTGCCACCCCCCTCTTCTGCTCGGTTGTTGCCGTCTCATAATAGGTGTGCATCCGCTAGCCCAACAAGTTCCGTACGAGGCCCGAAGCATACGTTTTCATCCTCCTCTACAAGAACTTCATACGCATCTCCGGATCGCTGTCGATCGGAAACGCAAGCAAAGATGTCGACATCTCGCTCAAAGACGCCCCGTTTGTCGCCCATTCCTCCGACTCCACTATACACGATTCTTACTGACGAAGAGCTTTCACCGTCGTCATCAGAATCTTCTGATCGCCCGACGGGCTACCGAACTGTCCAGTCGTTGCGTAAAATTCTCGATGACCATTCCTCTTCGACCACTGTCAACACCCTTCAGCGTAGAGATGCGAGACTTCGTTGTGCCCCTGCTTTCCTTCCTGCCACACCGCCTCCAGCTCCGGTCCAAGGCACATCGATGGCTACGGCGTCTATATCGCGACTTTATACAAAAGGACGTCATTCGATGTCCACTCGCCCTCCGTCACCCCCTAAACATTCCTCGCTGAAGTTGCGCTCGGTACCTCCAACACCTTGCCCGTCCCCCAGTACAATGAGCCTGTCCGAAGTATTTGGAAATGGGGTGGCAAGGGTGATGGGAAGTGCATCTTCCTCGGGTGTGTCAACGCCGAAGCGTATCAGTTTCGCAGAGCTTCCGGAATCTTACACCGGCCTACAACCCGGCACGTCGAAGCTGAGGGAGCGGAAGAGCAGAAAGAAGAGCAAGCAGGGAAAGAGGAACGACAGAGAAGAGGAAGCGGGTGGTTGGTTGAAGACTTTGTTGCGTGTGGGGCTGTCTTCTGGGGGGCTGAGGAGTCGAGAGGAGGGGATGGAGGGGAGGCTGGCGAGGGGATGGGGGAGCAGACCTGGATATGGGACATTAGATGACTGGGCTGTATGAGAGTAGCTTGCCAAGGGTGTGAAGTAACTTATGAAGGTTAAATTCGGTCGATCACGGGTTTCGTTTTGCATTGATCATGACATGATTTCTACTTGCATATGTATGCCGTCGTCTTAAGTTTCCGGCTTCTCAACGCTCCTGGGGATTACTATGCATATGGACCGCCTGCGTGCTGAAGAGAACATATTGGCATATCGGCATAGTACATGGAACTACATAGTGGTGCATATGGTACAAAAGAAAGAAAGAAAGGCATCATGATGGTATTGCGTCTCTGTTGAGTCAGAAGCTGCCTTCGATCGTTGGTTTGAATCACTACAAGTATGCAAGACCAGCGGCAACCACGAGGCCGCCCATAACACCAGCAACCACCACTCGAAAAAAACCCATTTCCCTAGTTGGCGGCTCTTCAAGGAAGAACGTACCAGGCATGCCCTCTTGCTGAGAGTCAACTGCGTACTTCAAGTCTTCGACGCGATCACTAACGACAACCCAAACTGTATCGTTCGTCTTATCCGATGGCACTCTCGTCATCGCGCGATGAGCAAGGGGAGCGTTGATGATGGCGACATGCTTTCCTTCACTCTTGGCGGTCCACCTAACGTCATCAAGGTCCTCGCGAGGAGTGCGGAAGACTTTGAATAGAGGGGTGCTAGCACGCAGCGCAGTATTTAGGCTGATGTCGGTGACGGGGGATTGAGAAAAGGGCGACCACGGGCGAGGAGATAGCGAGTTTGAATGATGCGAGTACTCAAACCCCACCACATTCTCGAGGTCGTCGTCAACATCTCTGGACCAAGACGTAGAAGGATTTGCCTCTTCCGTTTCTTCTTCCAGTATAAAATTGGAAGACAGGTGGGTTCCTCTCCGACTCGTTGTAGGCTCCGCGACAAGTTCTGTCGGTGTAAGGGAGCCGCGCTCCCCGTCGCTGGGGGTGTACAGACGCGTCTTACGAGGGGGAGAGACCCAATTCGGATTCCTCCAATGCCAGCGTTTTCCGGGGGGAGGCCTAAAAACGGGCTGTTCACGCACAGGGGAGAAACCCGGAGACGGCGGCGGGGAAGTATGAGGTGACCCGCCAGGCGAGGCCGGAGGTGATGGAAGCGGTGTGGTGTGACTCTTGCAGGTGCCCGAAACGGTTTCTGTGAAGATGGGTATTTCGGGACATACGAATGTTCCGTTCTTCCGCCTGTGGCCTTGCATTGGCGACCCACATTTGTGGCAATGTGGGCGTCTCCTGAGGCTGGTGGAAGTCGACATTCCGATTTCGTGGAGTTGGCTGCGTGGACTTCTGGTCGCGGATCACAGTGAACATACACACATGTACTTGAGAATGTGACTCACCAACTGCTGCTCTCGATGGCTTTGATGGCAGCGGGGGATCCTCGAGTAACTCAGTCTTGGACTTATATCACCACTTACCGAGGACTGCATCACCACGATTGGAGAAGGGCCACAAAGGGTGAAGAGAACGACTCCCAAATTCGGGACAAGACAAGGGACTCGGACGAGCGCGAGGTTGCGGTGGCGACCGAGACATTACGACGTCGACTTCAAAGTACAAGGTTGACAAGCGGTGGAACAAGGCGGTCATTGTATTTTCTGGCGCTTTAAAGGTGCTGAAAGAACAATACACATGACGACTGCTGAGTACTGTACTGTGTTGCAAGACTATCAAAGCACAAAGGGGCCGAGTAACACATCTTCGAAGACTCCAAGACGTTGTAAGATTTTCGACGGAAGTATCAAGGACCAGAAAATGTGTGGTGATCTGCCAAGCCCAGCGAACCACGACAACAATAATGCTGCATGCGGGCGAGCGACCATGATAGCATTTCCTCACGAGTCCGAGCTGCAGCCACGACAACCTGCATTTATTATTCAGCCACGAGGCGAGGAAGATATCCACCTGCACGAACCACAATGAACACATTCCACTATAGTATTCGCACGAATCTGAGCCTTGGGCACGCGGCAAATGCATGTTGACCCTTGGTAGTTCATGTCCTACGCGTCCATCAGCCGTGAATATAGAGTGGACGCAAAAAGGGTCTACTTTCGTCTGGATGCACCTCAAACAACATAGCTTTTCATAGCCGGTTTTCTTCCACTTTGCAATCAAACTGATGGAGTTCGGCGCCGGGGCACATACAAGAGGAAGCAACTCACTTGGCGTCTGCGTAACCCTCCTTCAGCAACCAGTCATACAGCTCCCTGGATATGGCCTCACGCTTGTAGTAAAGCTCATAAATATATCGCGAACGGGTGTGCGAGATACGCATAATGGGCCACAACGACTCGGCTTTGCGCTTGCCCTCATGGGACTCGTTTTCAGCATCCCTCATCTTCTTCGCGTAGTCATCGAGAACCTGGGCTAAATGAGTGTCTGAGAACATCCATCTTCGTAGTACACCTACACTCTCGATGTCCTCAAAACCTTCTGGGGGTTTCTTTGTTCTTGAGGTCCGGATTTTGGGCATTGGTACTAGTCGTGGGAAATATCTTTCAACAATAATTATTTTAAC